>VZRN01006222.1:144424-183304 GCA_013397935.1 Dasyornis broadbenti
TCCCCCCCCCCGCCCTTCTTACCTCCTTGGATTTGAACAAGGTGCGCTGACTTTGTTCATCCAGCAAAGCGTAGTACTCTGGGGAAGGAAAACCTGCTTAGCATTGACTTGGCTTTGTTTCTGAGGAAGAGCAGCCTTGGTAATGACTTGTCTCAAAAGAGAGGGAGACTTGTTAATGCTCAATTAAAATATATTGGTGATGATGAGCCTCACCCATCTTAAGCTTGCAAACAAGAAGTAGGCTTTGGCATGGTTTCCTTTAAAAAGAAGGAAAAATAAAAAGCTGTCAGTGTACAAATAGTGTCACTTTGTTGTCACTAGTACTTGCAGTTCAGATTTTAGAGCTGTTGCTGGGATGGTCACAAGGCAGCCATACCAACTCATGAAAAACTTAATATAGACTAGCTTTTGGGTTTAGAAAGGGACCTTATTTAAGGGAGGGAGTAATCCACTTTTTTCTTTCTCCTCCTCTATTAAAGTTAAGTCTTAAAATGAAGAGCGGAGAGTACTTTCTCATCCCAAGCCCACTTCTTGGTGTGCTTTACCCAGCCAGCACAGGATGCTGCCTGCCTGCTGGCAGATGCTGAGCTCTGCCATCCTCACATGCTGGCTGTGCGGTGCATTCCGCCCTGGGAATGCATTCCCAGCCTGGGAAGGGGCCGTTGCACAAGCCCCAGTGCAGGCTGTGTGGTCGGGGGGCGAGCTCGTGCCATTGCCCACAGCCCTGGGGTGCCCATGCCTGTGAGCGTGGTGCCAAACACCACAGTCAGACGGGGTGTTCCTCCCAAATGGGTCAAATCTGCTTGAGAAAAGCTGAGAGAAGGGAGAAGAGTGTTGAAGTGAATCACAGCCCTGAGAGGCTGGAAGTAGAACCTGTTTCAACCACTTTTTCAGTTTAATCTATCCCAGTATTTGATCTGGGTCAGCTGTAAGAACAATTAAGCTCTTCGTTGGCAAAGCAGTGGACTTGATGACCCTGGAGATGTCTTCCTGTGTAGTTATGAGTAGGGGATGTGAAAAGGAGAGAGACTTTGGGTGGTTATTAATAGGGTGATGAGGTGCTGATGAACAGGAGCCCTTTGAATCTCATTGTGTCTTCCTGTCTCACTTCCACATGTGGCATTTTGTGCTGTGTACAAACATGGGGAAACATGCACAAAATTGGGTGTGAAGGAGAGTATCTGCAAGTTTGTCTGGTCTTGTCCGAGTTTCCTGGGTCTTGGAGGGAGGAGATGAGAGCCATAGAGATTCCCTTTAGGGACTCTGGGTTCTGCAGTTTGGCTGAGTGATGATGCAGAGTTTGGAGCGCTTGCTAAAATCAAATTAAATCATTGCCAAAAGAATAAACACATCTTGTTCAAACACTGATAAGAAATATGTGCCATGACTTTTGATTATATCCGTCATCCTTCCCAAAGATCTTCCTGCTCTTTGTGGGAGACAAATTAAAGGATCTCTTTCCGTTAAGATTTTTATCGTAGTTTTGGGAGGAGTGGGGGGAAAACTAGTTTTATACTAAAAGAATTTGTCCACTGCTTTATGGGTTTTTGGCAGCATTCCTTCACACTGAAAATTAAGCTATATACACATGGCTGCAAATATCTTTGAGGGTTATTCAGAATCAGGTAATTCAGAAGGGTACATTTTGTTTTCTTTTTCTTTTCCCTCTTAGTTTTTAAAATAATAATTTATATGCATGTGTTTAAGCTGTAGTGCTCTCAGTGTGAGTCCTTTCTCTTTGCAGGAATGGGTGTATTGAGGCTCTAGGGTGGCCTACAAGGGTGTCCTGAGGGAGCTGGACCTCCTCAGTGAGAGAAATGTTTCTTGCACCTATCTAGGATATTGGTTCAGCAAACCTTGGTTTAAGGTTAAGGAACCTGGAGGGTGAGATGTAACTGATTTTTTTGAGCATCAGCTTCATTGGTGTGCAATAGAAGTAGTCCAGGGTTTACCATCCTTGCTGTCAGCCTGGATTTGGCTGGGAGCTACCAGAGGACAAAGCCATGGCTTTCGCTGGCTGTTTTTGCCACATGGCATAGTCATCATGACTGCATTTGATAAAGGCTCTTTCCTTCCTGCTACCCCTTCTGTGTGGCCCTCAGCCAAACCTGGGGTAAAGGAAGCAATCTCTGAGGGATGCTGCCTGGTCACTGCCCAGGAGAACAGCCCAGCTGCTCCCTTCCTCCTGTCTGGAGGTACCAGGAAGAAAGGGTTATCTGTGCTGTACTCTCCGAACCCCACATCTTGTCCTACCCCAACATGAAAGCATTTAGATTGATACTATATAAAGCCTAATTTACTTCTCAAAGAAGAAGGTTTTGGCTAAACCTGACCCTCTCTCCTGGTTTCTTATTTGTGATGCTGTTTTGGAGTTCTCCTGGCTTTGAGCAGGCAAACAATTCCCAATCCCTGCAGGAGGAATTCTCTCCCTGAGCTGTGCAGAATTCAGATGGGAGTTCCCATGCCTTCCAGTGGCCTCTCTTTATTTAAATAGTATCAACACCCCACATGTTTGGGCACAGTCTGTCATTAGGAGCAAGAAATAGGGAGATGCATTGGAAGTTGTGTTCCGTAATAGTATCCCTGCAATTCCAGCTATGCTTCTTGTGCATTCATCCTTCGATTTTGCTGTAATTGCACTTACGGGATTAAAGTTTTTGTCATGTGATGACATCTGTGCAGGATTGATAGGCATGTGTCTTTTCCTGCAAAGGTCTTCTGCAAGGGTGTAGTGGCCATGTATAACCAGGTTCTTGTTTCTCCAAGAGGTTTTCAAACTGCATTCCAGTTGCAAAGGTTTAACCTGAGGTAGAAAAGCCTAAGGTCACATACGCATTTATCTTTTGTTTGGAGAGACTAAGCGGATGCTACTGCCTTGTTTGGGTTTGCCGGTCAAGAGGGTGAAGTAGACCAGAGAAGATGGGTAGTGGGAAGCCAAGACCTGCCTCTTGCCGTGTGTTTACATCTGCCTCCTGGCTGAAACAAGGTGATCGTGCCGCAAGAGAAGCACAGGGAAGGGCAAGAGTTGAGTTTGCTTCCAGTAAAGATTCAGCCCCTTGCTGGAGCAGGTTTGTCATGCCACAGATGGACTTTTGTTCCATTGTAGGGTACCAGAATTTTTTTGTGGTAGTACAGGTAGCGTGACCCTCATGTTGAGCAGTGAATTGGGGATTTTACCTGGAGAAACCCTCTCCTTGTTTAAGGTGGAGGGATGGGACCTCAGCAGACTAAGGCTATGGGTGTAGCCCAGAAACAAGTGATTGTAACCTGCATGTGGGTGGAAAGAATGAAATGTGTGCTTTGTTACACAAAAATGAAACCTGATGACGACCATCTGCGCGGTTTAACTGTGCGGTACTTGCGCAGAAATCAGGACAATTTGGCTGTGTGTGAAGTGTTGGTACTGCTCAGTAACATACATGCTCTGGGGTTTGTGCAGCAGTGTGATTACACTTGACACCAGATTGGAAATTGCAGCTCCGTTTTACAATTTTCCGTGCTCAAAAGGACGGTTAGTAAGCAGTATGAAATCAGGGACAGATGATCTTCTCAGTTTCTCGTTTCATTTGGCAAAAAAATAATACTAGATATTTTCTAGTATGAAAGTTTTTAGTTTTTAAGTGTGAGAGATGAAAAAGAGCTGCCATTGCAGTGTGGTCAGGATGTTTTACATCTTAGTGGTTACAAGTGATGATCCATTTTGTTTACTGTAAGTTGGCCTTGGTTGAGAGAGGATGAAATTTTCCATATATGTGTATATATAGGTATGTATATATATATATATATATACCTAGTCTGGTGATGATTTTTCCTTGGGGGACTAGAAAAGCTGTTTTGACCAGTTATTTTTATTGGTCTGATGGTTTGAATCTTTGACGCTGTCACCAACACCTGCTATCTCTGGTTTCTTCCAACATAAGCCCAGTTATGCTATTGCAAAGCTTCCTCAGGAGCTATTTTTTTCTTTCTTTTTAGTTGGTTTTTTCTTCAGTAATGAACTAATGGCTTGAAGTTGAGTGAAATTACTTTTTTTTCTCCCTGGCCATAGAGAAACAACAGAAAGGATTTTTTTTTCTACCTTGTGTTTCAGCCCATTTGGTGGCAATCTTTTGGTTTGCGTTTGTCAAGTTAAGCCTGGTTGGAAGGGTTTATGTCTGATTGCAGCTCTGTTTACTGT
Source organism: Dasyornis broadbenti (assembly GCA_013397935.1). NCBI lineage: Eukaryota > Metazoa > Chordata > Aves > Passeriformes > Dasyornithidae > Dasyornis > Dasyornis broadbenti. The sequence goes on from VZRN01006222.1 coordinate 148,602, forward strand.
GAGACAGAAGCTTCAGTAGTTTATGAAGAAGACACAGCATCTGCAACAGGAAAGCTGTGGATGTGGGATGTGACAGGGTGTAAACCATTTTTCCTCTGGAAGGCATTAGTGATAACTAGTGGAGAAACTACTTATTTCATTATCGTGAAGAGCTGAATAAAAGCGGGTGTTGCCTGGCTCAAGGCAAATTTTAAATTCTATTTACAAAATGTTCCCACTGGAAAAAAAAAATCTGGAAACGCTTCAGAAAGGAGCTCTTGCACCGATGGATTTATGCTAGACATTGTTAAACCCTGTTATTTTTCTGGCACTGCCTCCAACGCCTCTTGAGAATGTGCAGAGTAGGCAATAAAATGAATGCAACTCTTTTAAAGCAAGGTTGCATAAATCATGAGAAAGGAGAGGAGCTTCTCGTACTCTTAACAGCAACGCTCACTCCATCCTCTCCAGCAGAGAAGTGAGCTCAAGCTCTTTGTGCTACTTGGCCTGGATTAGTGTTAAGTCACTTTTGGTATCAAGTAGAATTAAGAGGAAAATAATTTCTCTCTAAGGGTGTTAAGGTTCAACATTTTTTTCCCCTTGCACACATTTTCTAGATTCTCTGCTGTCTCAGTGTCATGATCCTTGCAGTCCCTTTTCCACTATCCAAGGCTACGATCTTTGGAGTGACACATGAGCTCAGCCATAGTCAGGCATGGGGGTGGGTCTCTCCAAATGAATAAACTTGCTGTTCTTCAAAATCTTCCTGTTTTGTTTTGGCTTCTTCAGTTACAGTAATAAATTATTTTTGAGAAGTCTTCCAGTCTTCAGTCTCCCAAGAGCTTCCCATTAGAGCTTTGCAGCTCTTCTGCTGGGAGAAGAGGCTGTAATTGTCAGATGGATTAAAGAGCAGCTTTTCAGTAGGAGCAGACCATGCTGTAAAGCTTTGTAGAGCAGCCCAGAACACACAAGGCTTTGCAAGTGATGATTTGGCTGGGAGCTGCTGAGAAGAAAGGTTCACCCTTATGTTTCTCTTCACTATTTCTAATAAACACACTGGCCCCTGGGGGAGAATCCCAGCTTTCGTCTAAAGGAGAGCCTCTGAGAGGCTTTCCAGGGTTAGCTCAGCTACTTGAGCAAGGAGCAAATAGAGCAGGATGGCATTTAAGGTGGATAGCGTTTTGCTTCTGTAAGACTACAAATATGAGGAGCAAACCCAGTAAGAAACAACTGTTCAGGAAGTCTCAGACACATGAAAGCTTTAGTACCTTGGCATTGGCAAAGTAAGCTTGGAACCTCTTTAGGAATTTGAATTTAAACTTGATGATTTTATTTGAAATTACTGACCATTGTTATCAGCTCCATGCACAAGCAAGCAACAAAAACATGGGAGATTTGCCGGGGGAGCTTTTTGGTGGTTGCTCTTTTTTTTTTGTTTTTGGGTGGTTTTTTTTTTTTTGTTCCTGTTGGGTTTTGTTTATTTTTATTTGTACTTGATTTGAGTAAATTGGGAGTTGATCCAAGAATGCTCATTGATATCTTGTATTTTTGCAAATCCCCTGCCATTGCTGTTTCGCCTGGGATCTTAGTGGAACAACGAAAGGAGAGCAGTGTTTGAACCAGGATGTGTGTGTTGGTATCTTGAATGGATGGCTCGAGGTGTGGTGTATTTCTGGGCTTGTGCTCGGTCATCCGCTCTCTTTGGAACTGGACCCAAACGGCAGGGCTGAGCACGCTTGAAAATTAATGCATTGATTGGAGCCCAGCAGCCTCTTGGGATTGATTCCAGAGTTTGGATCCGGATTAAAGTTCCCCCCCAAGGACTTGGGGAAGTGGTATACAAGGGGACCTGGTGAAATTTGAGATGAGTCCAATTTCCTCAAGATGGCAAGAAGATGAATGTTTTTACCGAGGGCAAGAGAGTGGGAGGAAAAGCCCAGTTTAGGGAGGGAAGGGGAAATACTTTATGGTGGGGTAACGTCTGGGAATGAAAGGGATGGATTGTGTCTCAGCAGATACTAATCTTTCAGTTTTAATCCACATCTAGGAAGTAAATAAAAAGAATCTTGCTGACTTTGGGGAGAGGAGGTGCTGGGCTTTTTGGCTGTGCTGCTGAGGCAGAAATGCCTGTGCTGCAGAGCCGTGGTCCAAGAGCCGTGGTCCAGCTGTGTAAGGGGATGATGCACAGATATGGAGTGCGGTGCCTTGGGAGCGGAGGGGAACAGAACAATAGGAATAGGTGGATGCCAGCAGAAGTGTTGAGTCAGCAGCTGGATCTCTGCTGTATGGGAAATGACTGAAAGTATATTTAATCATTTTGCTTGTTTGTTTTGGCTTTTTTAGGCAATATTGTGGTGTCTTTGGGAATGACAAAAGTCTTTTTTGGAGAGTAATGTGTCAGGAAAAATAATAAAGTTCTGACTGATTGCTCTGTAAAATTTGGATTCTGCAGAATTAAGTTATGTCTCTGAGATTGCCAGTAGCTTCTGCAAGCGTCCTGCTGTGATTTCTCACTGCTGCAGTTTTACTCTGCATATCATCCATAGTCTTAAGAATTGGCTCCCTCAGGTGTGCTGGTGGTGACTGACTAGAACAAAATAGATGATTACATCTCCCTCGACCTTCTTTCAGCAGCAGAAAAGTGTGCAAGAAGTTCTATAAAAGGAAACCAGAACATACACTGGCTAGGTGTCACCTAATACTTTGGAAACAGGAAACTACTGCTTGATACTAAGGTGGGAAAGCTGTTGAGATGAGCCTTGGTTAGCCCACTGTGTGTGTCTGAAAGGAATTGTGAATATTGAGGTTGGAAGGATAGGGAGTTTAATGTGGTATCTAGATGGAAACTAGTAGGTATATTGTTAGTCAAAAATCTGGAAGAACCCCTTTCTGTCTGCACAGGGAAAGGTCTGTGCAGTTGAATACCTCAAATGTAAATCTCTGAAGCTGTGCCTTGCATAAGTGACCACAGCACCATGTGTTCTGACGTTTGCTGAAGTCAGTAGAACTGGACAGGGAGGGAAGTACGGAAAACTGGGTTTGCTTGTACTGTTATACATTGGAGGCCCCATGCCAGAGAGCCCGTTGGAAATCCTGCACGTGCAGAGTATGTGGCAAGGTGATTTAAATAGTTGGAGAAAATATTCTTGGTGTTTGTAAAGCTGCTGGAGTGAAGTCACTGTGTGCTATAAATGACCCAGACCCCATGTGGGAATATGTTATAGAAATTTTATTGAGAACCAAAAAATCAGCAAATCAAAAGGGACAGTGTTGGGTACGTAGCAAACTGTTAGAGGTGTGCACACCAGATGGTGGTTCCTCTTTTTATACCCTTGGCCAGTGCTGGCACAGTTTTGTCGCTGTGGTCATCAGGATCCTCATTGGATGAAGTTCTACTCCTTTTATGGTCCAATGCAAACTCATAAATCCGTATTACAACACACAAACTGTACTATTTTGATGAAAACCAATCTCATACCTAGGCTATTGCAACAACATTAACCATTTTATAACAGGTACTCTGATATTTGTTGACACCAACATTATAGTATTCAATATTAACTCATGTAATACTTTCCGAAAGCCAATTTCCACTAACTTGTTTCTCACACTGTGGAAGAAACAGTGCCTTTGCATGCATGTTATGTCTGTGTGCACTCACACTACCTTCTCTCAAAGACTGGCTTTTGGGTCTGCTGTATCTTTGCAAAACACCGTATGAAGTTCTTGGTCACCTCTGAAGAGATTGCAGTAGTGATGTGAAGCTGTTTCTGATGTGAACTACAGAGGCAGGATGGGTAGGGGGGTCTCTTTGCTGTATGTATCCTGCTGTACTGAACCCCAACAGATCCTTGGGTGCAGGTAACGCCAGCTTGGTGCAGGTCAGGAGCTCCTTTCATATGAAAAATAGTGTTGGAAGGCAAAACCCTGCCTCCTTTTGTTCTCTGCAGTTGGGATCTAATCAGAATTTGACATCCCTCCCTCTTGACTCCCTCCTCAATCTTGAAAACTTTTAAGTCTGATGTTTGGTGTTCAGGCTTTTGACAGTGCCATCCAGGAGTTTTCTTGCCTGTTTTGGACAGGAGAAATGGACAAATACGTTAGAAAATCCAGTAGATCCTCCTTTTAATCTATAAGGACTCTGATGCTGCTGTGTAACCCTTTTCCTCCGCTTGCTCTAACTTGTTTTACTTTGCCCTTTGCCCTCCTATAACTCTTCTTATGAATTCTTATATTCCATAGTTGCACCATGCTTCAAAGAGTGGGTGTGGGGGGTTTATGTGTGCGGCTTTTTTTCTTCTCTCTCTCTTTTTTGGTGTGTTTGTGTGTTTAACTGCTTGACTGATTTAACTTGCAGATGATCTGAATTTCTTGTTCTGACTAAAATGCTACCTAGCTTGACTATTTTACTTTGGTGTCTAAAAGATGATGCATTTGGATTTTATGAGCATAATGATGAATTTGGGAGCTAACTTCAATTCCTGGTTCTATTCTGACACTGATTATTCAGTGTCCTTGTGCCCTTTGGCCATACTTTGGTGGTTACTGTGCCTGCAGCCTTTCACTGTGGATGACACACAGATATCCTGTTCAGCCTAAGCTGCCCTCTCAACACAATAGAATGCTGCATGTCTGAAATGACTGATAATATCAATGGTTACCGTCCAGTAAAGAGTTCAAGAAACAAGGCAGCTTTAATCAACTACTGGAGTTTTCCTCTCCAGCCCCTGCTTCTCCTCCCCACCTCTCCATTTGTATTTTAATTGGTTCCTCTTAATGTTTAAAGTTCTATTTTTATTTTTTTATCCAACTTTTCAACATTGTTGTACAAACTCAGCACACAGGATTTCTGGGCAGCTGGCCAAGCTATGATCTTACAGTTTTTCTCAGCCACTGAAATCAGGCAAAAAAAGCCTTGCCAAGATCTTGCAGTCTTTTTCTGGTTTTTCTGATTCAGGTCTTTGTCTTCAGTTATGTTCACAGCTCTTGGGAGTGTGAGGGGATGCTTTTCCTATTTGTCTGTACTTTATGGCTCTTCAGATTTTTGTTGGTGTTGTGTTGTCCAGCTGGTAATGGGAGAACGTAGGAAACTGTTGGCTTCTCTTTCGGTTTTAGGAAGCTGAGTGTTTGGGTTATTAATCAAGTTTTTTTAAGATCATGGAGTCCTAATGTCTTGTGATTTCATGCATTTCATAGAGATGATGTTCTATGATTTCCTTTTTTTACCTCCTTCTTTTTTGTTTATATGTTTTCAAATTACATGTCAAATTGCTGAGCACAAGGTCAAGAAATGACTGTGTACAGTGGGGGTGGGTCTTGGACTTTCCTGTTTTAAACTGTCTGAATTTTCAAAATAACTAAGCATAGCTGAGATACTGTAATGAAAGTGTTTTATGTTTATGAAAGGGATTTTTTTTTGTTGTTTTATGAAAATTTATGGTCTAAAAACCCTAAAATGGTCCAACTTGCAGACACAGTTATTTTCTATGCAAGTAGAACTTTTTTCAAAAGCCCAGTTTAGAATTTTTTTAGAGCCTAAAAAGCTGCTCTAGGGAAGTCAGGGGTATTATTTTTATATGCACTCGAAAATATTTAGAAGTACTTATAGAGTGTAGGGTGTCCAACCTTAATGTTTCTGTGAAGTGGGATGCACTGTCATTCTGATAATCCTTGAATTAGACTAGGTCTTTTATGTGAACCTGTGGCAGGTGGTAGGAGTTGGGAATTACAGGCATTCCTGATTTGGGCTCTGCTTGTTTGAAAAGACACCCTGCTTCTGGCTGAAAAACACTTCTTGCAGAGTTAAATGAATTATCCAAGTGGCAAAACTCAAAAGTTTAGCTAAAAAAGAAAACTGTTACAGCTGAGGGGAACAAAACAGGATGAACTCCAAAGCTAACAGCCCTTGTGGGTAGACAGAAGATCACACTTGTGTTGCTTTTCGTTAATTTGTCTCATTCTCGGAGCCCACAAATACCTGCATATGTGGACTCTAACTTGAACATGAGGTTCTGCTGACTTCAGCAGTACTGTGTCTCAGTGAAACACGTGGTCAGCAGCCTTAGAGGGTATGACTCTTAAAATTGTGCTGCTTTTGTGAACCTGAAGGATGTAGATGTGGCACAACATGCACGCTGGAATAGCTCATCCTGGTGAAAATGGCACAGACTCTCCTCCCTCTCTCCAGTATACAAGCCAGATTGTTTTTCGAGTGTGTTGGGATGTGTTTGCAAATTACTGGTGTGCACTGATTTCTCCTGTTTAGCTTATGTGGTGTGTCGTTCACCAAATGAGCCATAGGGCTGATTGGGACGGCTGGGAGAGAAGGGGTGCTCTGTTCAAGTCGGCAGAGCAGTCAAGATTTTAAGCTCGAAACATAGTGCTATGATTTGAGTCAGTCATTTAATGGTGGGGTTTTCTGGTGGGGGAGAGGGTAGTTGTTGGGGTTGATTTGTTTGGTTTTTTTCTAATCCCCAGCTGGTTGAAATGGAGTGTTTTCCTTAGGCTTTCCTTATGTATTTAAGTGGTGTTGGAAGCTGTCCAGGCAACTGCTGGAGTTAACTAACTATTTAACATGAAATACTTGCGTAGGACAATTGTGTATGTTGCTCATGAAGTTTTGTTTTTTATACCTCTTGGAAGAAGAATGTTTTTTTCTTCATTAGTCTTGAATTTAGTTCCTTAAAGTTACTGCGGTTGTACATACTGCACAGCCCTGTTGATCTCAAATAGATTCCCTTCTCAATAATACAGGAGAAAATATGCAGAAATGTTTGTGCTCCCTGCCTATAGGTGGGATTGAGCTGAGGAGAGGCTGTTTGGTTGTGCTGCAGCAAGTCTAATACCCAGGACAGGAGTGACTGACTCCAGGGCTTCTTTTAGTCCAAAGCCCTCCATTGCACTGGGAACCTGTTATACCACTGGGATGGGAAATAGCCTCCTCCCTTCCTGGAAGAAGCAATGACCCAACAGTAGGATTACTCAAATCAGATAGGTTTCCAGGCTATACTAGAGCAAATCAATCTTGGTAACTGTTGGTATCTTTGGTTCAATCGAAGTTATTTGTTCCCTTGCATTTCACATTGAGTATACGGTGCACATTATCATTTTATCTGAGGGTTTCCAAATGTTTGGTGTATTCAGCTGCACAGTAGCTCTGGGGAAAAACCTCTTCAAAATAGACCCACAGGATTTGTTTCCATTTTAGAACTGGAGCTGGAAGGAGTGCGGTCGAGCTGGTGTAGAAATGACTTTTTCCCCTCATGGCTTGGAGGGGACCAGAGCAGTGTCCAGATTGAGTTTCTTCCTCACAAAGAAATTTTTCAGTCTCTCTCTCCTCTTTTTTTTTTTTGTTTGTTTTGTTTGTTTGGTTTTTTTTTGAGAGGGGGGTTTGTTTATTTTGTTTTGTTTGATTTGGTTTTGGTTGTTTTTTTGTTTGTTTGTTTGAGGCTTTTTGTATGAGAAAACAGACTAGAGAGGCAAACCAAATCACAGCTTTCATTGTGATGAGTGAGCTGAGCTATCTCTTCAGCCCTGATCTTAGCTGAGGGCCATGGGTGGAGCCTTTTATTTATTGGCACTACTCTGTCATGGCACAAGCAGAGCGCTGACGTGGGGTATTGTATCAGCTGCCTTCTGAGTAACCGGCAGTCAGCAATATCTTGGTTAATAATTGTGATAGAAGCATTTCTGTTGAGCTTAAGTGACTTATTTCCAGCTACCAAAATCCTTTCCTTGGAAGATTTGAAAACCTAGGTGGATTTAAATCTTTCTGGATATATGTGAGGTGTCTGTCATCTGATTTAGGCATCAAGCACTCTGGGAAATATTTATCCAGCTACTTTTAAGATACCCATTCTCCAACAGGAATCGGAATATTTCCCTGGCCCAGCACTGAAATATTGCTGTGAGTTGCTTACTAGTCCTGCAAGCGTTAGCCCTAGTGCATCATTGTGGTGCAGTTAAGGACAAACTAGAGAATTTCCAAAGTGCTGTGCAAATCTTCTTGTTGCTAATAACCATGCTAGTTCATTAATTTCATCATCTCCTATCTTTGGAGAATAAGCACCAGGTGTTTTGCAAGGCTTTTTGAGTAGTTGGAGACTGCTCCTGAGCTGCATAGATCCAGTGGTGAAAATGAAAATGCAGTCAGTAAGTGTGCATGGTAAAGATGCTAGTTCTTTAGGAGTCAGGGAGAAGGGTTTTGATAGGGGTGGAGGCATCTAGATGTTCTACACCTGAAGATAGTAACGTTTTCTTTATTTTTTTCAAGTGGAGAAATTCAAAACTCTCTGAAATGTTGGTAACTGAGTAGTTAATAGCTGGACCTGTGTATTTTAGGGGATTTTTGGTGTGGAAGTCCCCTTGAGAACTTTTCTTGACTTACATTAGTTGCTTCCTTTCAAAAGGAGGGTGTCCTTGCAGATCTCTCTCATAACTCTGTTATAATTAACACAATGGGCTTAAAGCTGGAGAACCCAGGGGTGGGTTCTTGCTGCAAGGCAGGGTGAGAAGGGCCCAAGTTTGGGTGGGTTGGGGCATTTTCCCCCCACTCCAGCTTTGCCATGCTGGAGCATTTGCATTGTTCTCTGGTGGCAAGTGCCCCAGAGCTGCTGCCTACAAGCTCTGCTGTACCTTGTCCACCGTGTTCCTTGGGGAGATCTACCCTCCCAGCACCACAACTGTGCTTAAATAACCTTTAGTTTTCAGTTTGGTTTTAATTCCGCAACCCTCCAGTTCAAATCATGTTTCTCCTAATCCAGAAGCAGGAGCTAGCACAAAAACCTGAAAGTGAAGCTGCTGGGCTGCAGGAAGTGAAACTGATAGTTCAAGATGCATTATTGAAATGATGTTCAAAAATACGTAGTTTAAGATCTAATTGTAGCTCTCTAATTATTTGCAGTTAAACTTGCCTGAAGGTTTTTGTAATGCTTCATTGATATTAATAGTTTCAGAAACTTGGTGGAGGGAACAAATAGCAAACAAAGGCACTGAAAATTAGACAGTCTATTCTTTCAGTTTCGCATGCAGCTGATTTTTTTTTTTTCCCACCTTTCTCTTTATATCAGGAATCGGTGGTCGGGCTACATTCTGCAGTCATTTGAAACGATCCCACAGCAAAATACAAGCATGTGTTAAGTTCTGGGCTACCAACGAGTGAAGAATTAATTTCTGAATTAAATGCTGTTGTGTTCCTTTCTGTGAATCGTGAAATGAAGCAGTGTGTGTGCAAGCACACGCCCTGCAGCCCTCTCCTGAGGGGCAATACCTTATAGACAGTCTGCAGCCTCTCTCTCTCTCTTTGTTCTTGCCATCCCCAGCGCTGCTGGGGCCAAGGGGGTGAATTCTTTCGTGTGCCTTCCCCGGGCCTGCTGCCCTTCTAATTGTCCTGTTGTCAGAAGGTGTGTGCCTCCCAAAGCCTTATCTGATTCCTCCAAAACCTTGCAAGCAGTTCAGATGTTGACCCCTTGAGCGCAAATAACTCCGCGCCTGCCTTGGGGCATAGCTTCGAGACGGGGCTTAGTGCTCGTGTGTGCAGACCTGGTGGCTTTGTCACCGGGATGGAGCACCTGTCTGGCGAGTGGACCCAGGGGCCAGGGAAGGTGAAAGGCTGGTGGGACTCTAGAAGTGGGAGAAGGGGGAGTCCAACAGCTGCCTGTGTCAGCGTGAGGATAAGTGCAAGGAGATTAATAGTTATTTAAAGAGCAAATGGGGACACGGCATTTGGCTGTGGCATGTGAGTGTATAAATGCAGTGGAATGGCTGCTCCACTGATAACATTTAGACAGATGGTCCCTGGACTGAAAGGAATGAAAAGGATCTTTGAATATCTTAAGGATATCTTACATTTTAATGAGGCACTTATTTTATTTTTGTTTAATTGGCTCTCCGGCAGCACCTTCAGCGTTTCCAGACTGTGTTATCTTGTTAACACTGACCGCTTGTTTGGCCATCTTTCCCCATCAACTTAAGTGGCCTGGGATTAGAGGAATAGTTTTTAAGTGAAAGCTGAAACACTATTGTTTTGCTGTCTGTATGTCTGAGCTGGTTTAGGAGTCTGTTTTCATCAGAGCTGTCTTCTCGTCATTTGCTGGTTAGGGAGTGTGTCTGATGCTGATCTCCATGAGAAATGAAACAATTGAGTGATACTTCTACATTTTTGAGAAGTCTTCAGGTCCTGCTAGGGTATTCTGGGGCAGGAGGGTTTTTTTTTTATGAAGTACAAAATTACTGAGCAGGTAAAAGACTCTTCCTGGTACAGTTTGTCAGGATTCTGGCTCTTTCCGTACAGAATTAGCCTCAAGGGAAGACATGTACCAAAAGTCCGTTAAATAGGTCTTGGCTGAGTGAATAGCCTGCAGGAGATGAGACATAACTGTCATCTATGTTGCCAAAGCTGCAATCTCCTTTTGGAGAATAAGAACCAGTCTGGATTGCTCTCTCTCGCGTCAGCTGTTTAGCTTCAGGTCCAGTCACAGACACAAGCTCTTCCATCTAACAGGGTTGCTGGGCACTTATAACGTCCACACTGCTCCAGAGGGGGAAACTGAGGCAAGGAGGGCAAATGACTAACCTGAGTCACTGGTTCACCCAAGATTAAGACTCAAGATGTAATTGCTTTTATTACTCTGCTGGCTACAGGCCTCAGACAAAGTGGAGGCCCATTAAGTACAGGGCTTTTTACGTGGTGAAGAGCAATCCCTGCCCTGCAGACCTTGCTGCCTGCAGTAGGGTGAGGGTGGAGGGGGAGGAGAGGTTCCTTGCCCAAGGACACAGTGTGTTGTTGCTGACAGAGTGAGGGAGGGAACCAACTCTCCCTTCTCTCTGCAGCCTATCCCAGCTTCCAAAATGAAGTTCCCTGTGCTGTTTCCCCTCTTCAGAACCTTCTCCTTCACAGCACAGCTCACAGTATCAAGCTGATCCATCTCTGGAAGGTCCCATGTGCCGCACTGAAGATTCCAGAGCACCATCCTCACCTTGAGTGTTCAGTGAAAATCCCAGAAAATATTAACCTCTTCCAGGGAAACAGAAACCTAAGGAAGAGCTGTAATGGGTGGTTTAAATTTCTCTACTTCCATTCTGGAAGTACAGCTGAGAGTGTGAAGTCTTTGGGCATAGGGAGGATATTTCATCCTCACAAAGGAACCATCCTGTTTTCCTCTGGGACTGAAACGACTGGTAAAGCTGGGTGTTAAATGGCTTGTCCAGAATCCCAGGAGAGCTCAGCAGATGGCTTGTGCCCTTCCCTTCCAGGTCTTTGGAGGAGTGATTTACTGCCCGAAGCTTCAGTAGCACTGCTGCGATTCCCAATATTGAGAAAGCTTTTTGTTCTGGATCTTATGGTTGGTGCTCTGACTCAGGGAACCTTTGCTTTGTGGCTGACAGGAAGAGGAATAACTGTTGGAAAGATAGGGAAGTTTTGAGAGACTGTCTGAAATACTGAGAGAGAGAGGTGAGCTTAGTGGCTCTGGATGGAATTGGACCTATAGGATGTTGAGAGACATGAGCTGCTTGGAGCCTTGGATAAGAGGAAGAGCCTGAGTCCCTTCTGCTGTGTCAGCAGCTAACAGCAGAACCAGGTGCCTTTATTGCTGCTTGTTCCTGGCTGAGCCCAGAGCTGTTGGGAATGGGTACCACAAACCTTTGGGATATTGCTTGCCCTAAGCTGAGCACAGTTAGTGCCCTTTGGACACACACGAGGATGAGGCCATGAGCTTTGTGTACCTGACTGAATCCCACTTGCCTGCTGCCCTGTCGCTCCGGCCAGTACCATGTCCTTTGGAGGATTAAAAACACGTGGCAGTTGTGTAACTCTTTCTCCAGAATACTTTCCAAGCTTCCAAGTGTTGGTAGTTCAGAATTTTAAAATCAGATACACTTGTCTTGATGGATTTTTCTCAAGCAGAACTTGTCTCCTGCATTTTTGAACTTGGGCATTTAGTATTGTGATATTTTGTGGTAAAAAAATTATGTTTATTTGTGAGCTTTGTGAAGAATCACTCTGTGTGTATTGAACCTAAAATTTTGCTCAAGATATTTGCTTGTTCCCCAACTCCTCTACTAAGAGAACATGAAAATTCATTTCATATTTGCTTTTTTCCATGTAGTCTAGGAATTTATCCCTTTCTGTTATACTGCATTCTACTTTTCTCCTCATTGCCTTTTTTCCAGGCTGAAAAGTTATCATCTACTGCCTTATTACAGGAAGGCATTAAAAGGATTTGCTTACTCTTGCCACCTTCCTCTAAACTGTGTTCCTCTCTCATCTCTGAGGTGGGGGATCGCAACTATGCATTGAATTTAGGACATTAGATGTGTGTTTTCTGTTAACCTCTCCTTAATCTAACCTTTGCCTTTCCTGTACTCTATTCGTGGAGGTTTTTGGTTTTGATGTTTTCAATTGTTTCATGTGTTGTTTGTACTTGAAGGCTATTTAAGTGCTGCACACTGTGCAACTGATACTTCTTATGCATGAAAGAAACCTTCCATGCTGTTTCCATTCTACTTGATGAGAACTGTAATTCTCTACTACCGTCTGTGAGTGGTTACTGGGAACTGAGTGCATGGTGCAAACTGCTTGCGTGCCATGAGCCTTTTTTCCAGTGAGTCACACCTCAGCACAGTTACTATCTGAGTTAGAGGTCCTAAATGTTCCCTTGTGTAGTGAGATCAGATCCACAAGTAGAGGAGCAGCCTTTGTGTAGAGCATGAGACTGAAGATGGTGTAGCCTTGTGTAAGTTACAGCCAGCTGCACTGTAATGAACCTGCTGATTTTTATCAGGTTACAGCAGTACCTCTGAAAAGGTCTGACTGAGCGTTGCTAGACAGCGAGCCTGTCTCCTTGTGATGGCTTTCTGACCTGCAGATCACCTCCTGGTTACGCACAGGCTCTTTTACCAGCTCTGCTGTTGATCCGCTGTGTGACTGTGAGAAGCTGTACTCCTTTCTGTTTCAATTAAGGAGGATATCCTTTGCAAGTCTTCCTCTTGGTGTGACACATATGGCGGTGCTGAGATGATGCTGTGCATCCTCCATGGTGGAGGCCATGCCGTGTCTGGCCAGCCTGTGCTGATGCTGCTCCTCTAACGTTCCTGTGCATCTCTCTCTGCCTGCAGCCACAGTACACGAATCTGGGGCTCCTGAACAGCATGGACCAGCAGATCCAGAATGGCTCTTCCTCCACCAGCCCTTACAACACGGAGCACGCGCAGAACAGCGTCACGGCCCCTTCGCCCTATGCCCAGCCCAGCTCAACTTTTGATGCCCTCTCTCCCTCCCCAGCCATCCCCTCCAACACAGACTACCCAGGACCTCACAGCTTCGATGTATCATTTCAACAGTCCAGCACAGCAAAGTCAGCAACATGGACGGTAAGGACACAGCATCCCTTTGCTCCTTCACCGGCTAAGGTCCCTCTACCCATAATGACATTATTCATGTGATACATATCCAGGCTTGTGCAAGAACAAAGTGACCCAAGTCCTCTGCAGAGCATGATGTGTCACACAGAAGGGGGAGATTTATCTTGGTTGCTCTGAAGGGTGTGGTGGGAATTTAACCCTCAATAATATCACTAAATCCCAGGGGACTAAAATGCCGTGCAAAAAGCCAATCACCTAAAGACCATATGTGATGATAGAGTGGCTCTCCTTTTGGGCCTAGCAAGTGCACTGGAGTGAAACCTGAGGTGGACATTAGCATTGCTTCTTCACTGCTTCCCTTGGCTTTCTTCAACATCCATGGATTCATGTGAGGTTTGGCATGCAGGGCTGTGCAAGCAGGATGGAGGTGGGGTGCTCCTTGCTCAGACCCATGGAGCATGAAGCTGTCATTTGCTCTGCGTCCTTCTCGCAGCTGCTATGGGAACCACAGTCTGTAACCAGCTTGGGTCAGCCCTGTGTGTTGTTTGGGGTTTGGTTGAAGGGGGTTGGGTTGTTGTGGGGTTTTGTTGTTGATTTGTTGTTTTGGGTTTTTGTGCTGTCAGAGCACTATTTTTCTTACGAAAAAAATGCAGAAGCTTGAAAAGTGAAGCCCAGGTCTTCATTTTTGGTGATGGTGGCTTGATTGTTCATGCTCTGGAGACTTTGTGGCTCAGGACGCCGCACTGCTGGAGCTGTAAGTCTAGGTGTTGTGGTTTAGGGCTCTATATAGTAGAGATGTTTACAATAGGGAGTATTGCTATCTTAAAGATGTTCAATATTTGCCTTCCTCTCCTGCAGGCACTTGGAGTAGGTGCAGTGAATAATGTCCTACTTCATGCTACCCAAATAAAAGTAAAGACTTGATTTTTTTTTTTTTTTAAGCAAAAAAAAAGATAAACTTTTTACCTAAAGCTAAGAGCATTAATATAGTGTGGGTTTAATCTGGGGAACTACTTTAATCTCAGATACAATCTAGCTGCAAATGTAACTGAAAAATAAACTCCCAGCTACTGCTGCCAGCAAAGCAGCAGAGCCCTTGTGCTCCCCTCTGGAAAATGATGCCACGTAACAGATCACAATAAGGTTGCATCCCTTACATTTTAAAAGCCTTTTCTGGTAAAATTTGTCTAGAACTGACATTAATAACTCTGTTCAGAAAATTGTGTTAAATGAGGTTAAAATGTGATAGGTCTAGTCACAACCAAATTTTATTTGTTTATGCATAAAAGGATGAGGTATTTTTAAGTGAGGTTGAAATTGCATTTTTTGCCTGGGTAGTGATGCTCTGCTGTAGTTCACACTTGTTTTCATGTCTTTGTTTCTCCTATTACACTACACACAATATTTATTTTCAATTCCCTTTAGGTAAAGAAACTGTTGGTCAGTTCTGCTTTGCTTTTCTCAGGGCAAGAAACTGCTGGCTTAGATTTTTGCAAGCTGTTCTGGAGAGGGTCCTTTGAAGGATGTGTGAAAAGAGGTTCTCTTTCGATATGTATGGTACATAGAATTATCTAACGCAGCTGGAAGGAACCAGAGTGTTTGATGCTGTTCTTTCAACTATGAAAAACAGTCTTTTGAAATGAGGCTTGAACCTGTGTAGTGGGTTGTTCTAGCAGAGATGAAGGCAGGAGAGCTACCAGCAAGCTTAAATGAGATGTTTCACCTCACTGATAGTGGCTTTTTGGGGTAGAAGTGAAGGCTGAGTTTTAATGTGGATCTAGGTAATGGTCAAAGATCAAATTACATGCTGACTTTGAAAAATAAATAAAGTTACTATTTGGTGACTATGGTCATCAGATGTATGCAGCCTGGGAAAAGGCATGTTTAGCCTTCATCCTTTTCCATTGCCGTGGTGTAGACCAGCAGCTGAAGATGTATTCCCTACACATGTTGCTGTCTGTTCAGGTGAAAGTCCATGCATTTTACTAAAGGAGTGGGCTCTTTAACATCTCTCTGATCAGGGAGGAGGGAGCATGGTCCAGGTGTCCCTGCACGGAGCCAAGTGACGCAGGTTTAGCTGCTCGTGCAGGAGCTGGCAGTGTGTGCTGTATGTTCACAGTGGATTATGACAATCCTGTGGTGGTGGCGGCTGGGGACCTTCAATCAATATGCCTTGCAAAGTAGAGCATCTATCCATCTTCAGAGCTCTGCCCTTCTGCTAATTAATCCACCAACTCATTTCACATGAGCTCTTGAGCAGTTGGTAATCTGTGTTCGACAGCTTTATCAGTGGGGTGGGTGGGGAAGGACGTGAAGGCTCTCCTTCCCACTGTCATCCTGAGAAGTGTGGAAACACGCATGAAATGTTGATGAAAGGAGGAGTGATTGCCCCATCCTCTCAGCAAGAGCAAGTTCTTGGAGTTGCTCACCCCCCCACCATGTGACTTCATACACTTTGATTAATGCCTGTCGTCTTTTTTAATGATGGATTAGGAACTTACCCAACTGGAAGAGTTTCTTCCACTGCAGTGACCTATTAAAAGTTTAATTACTTGATGGCCCCACCCTTATTAAGAGTCCAAAACTTGAAAGCCGTATTTCTTAGTTTGTTGGGTTTGGTTCTCTTTTTGTTTTTTTTTCCTGTTTTCCCTCTTGCAGTTCCCCAGGTAACAGCAATAAGAAAGGAAATCTGTTGTGCTGCACTTTTTCCCTTTTTGGAGGGATGAGCCAGTCTGACCCACCTTGTCCTGCTGGGAAGGGTTGGTGATGTCTGGCAGGGGATCTGCTGTCCTGGCTGACAACGTGCTTCACTCAAGTTCCTCCAAGCTTCTGGGCTGAGTCATGTCAGATTAGCTCATGGGAGCCAAGGCTGTGAGCTTGGTAAGAGGAAAATAGATTATTTCTCCAAAATGTAAGAGCTGCTTTCGTGGAGTGATTAGAGACCTGTGAAGGTGCCTCAGATTTCTAAGCCACTTTGTGCATTTACATCCCAAAGTTACTTCTGTTGGAGGTGGGGGAAAGTAGAGAGCGTACTTGCTGGTTACCTAAATTCTGTGTCTCTGAAAACAGCCTTGGAATCATTTTTTCTCTTAAAACGTTTTTTTTTGTTTTGTTTTACTCCTCCAAATTCTGCAGAGGGGGTGGAGGGGGGTAATTGTCCTAGGACAGTGGACACCCTTGGCAAAACCACCAGTATTTGTGTAGTATAGGCTGGGAGGGAGATACGTGTGACAGCTTCCCTGCTCAGGTTTGTGGTGGGCTCCTAATTAAAGGGGAAAAAAAGAATAAGACCAAAATTACAAAGAGAAACACTAGCTAATGCTAGGTGACAGGGTGATTCCATATGTATGAGAGTTCACTTAGAAAATATTGCAAATTTTCTCTCTGAAGTCTTTCATGACCTTAAGTAGGAATTCCAGTAAAACATGCTGTCTAATCAGGTTAGGTCTCATTTGTATGCAATGTTGATCTAATTAATGATGACAAATTGAGATTGGATTGCAGAGGACTTTATAAGCATTCTGGATTATTTTTTTAATTAATGACCTCAGAATGCAAGTAAGAATATAAGCAGGTTAATCAGTCTTTTCAGAAGGGAAGCTTTTAACAATTGAAACTATTGAAGTGTTTAAAAACAAAAGCCTTTATAGTCGAAATTGAAAAATGTTTCTCACGTGCATACTCATACAATAAAACCATCTTGAAAACCGTGCTGCAAAGGAACAAGCAGTTATTGTTTGTAATGCTGAGATACAGAGTAGGCTGTTGAGGTTGAGGGAGAAGCCCTCTGATTTGGGTGAAGTAAGAACTTAAGTAGAATAATGTCTCATTTATTGTGGGAGAATTTCCGTATGCCCATGCATTGCAGGATCTCCTCCTGTTTCTGCAGCAGAAGAAAACAAGGCATTTCAAAAGTGTGCCACCTCAGATTTTTTTCTTTGTGGAAGTTGTGTGCCGACCTTCCCCACCCACTCTGAGCGCAAATAAATAAATAACTGCACTCCCTTTTCCCCCTAGAAAATATTTGGCAATCACCTGCCACCAGCAGAACCTGTTACATGGGGGAAAACATGATTGCAGTAGGAAAGTAAAAATTAAAATTGTATGTCAGGGTAAGTAAAAGTTAACATTACTGCCAAATGGAAGCTATCAAAAAATGAATCTCATCTGCCCATCCCCAAAAGCAAGATACCACCTTAGAAGTCATGAGACTTATAAGACTTTTTAAAAAGACAAACAGGTTCTTCTTATTCTCCCCAAGGTTTTTGAGTCATTAGGATACATCTGCTAAATATTTTAAAACTTTTCTTAATAGTCACAAGAAGGCAGAAATTGCTTTAAGTTTTTAAATGAAAACTGAAATTTATTTGCAACATTTTTTATTCTGCTGAAGAAAGACATGCAGCCCTGCAAGACTTGCATAATTTGGTGTTGGCAATACTGGAGTTTAGCAGTTTATTCGCATCCCCTGCAGTAGGTTGGAGCTGAGCTGAGTTAGTCCTTTCAGGCTTTGTTATGAAACGTGGAGCTCTCCAAAGCTGCAATCTGTGTTCCAGGCAGGCTCACCGGTTTTCCTGTTCTCAGTAGACTCAGCTGTACCTACAACCATTAGAAAACGCTCAGATTTCAAACTCTCTTTGCTAGCAAAGCTGGATAATAGTCTGTGCAACATGCATGAAAGCAACTAAATGGATTGTGCTGGCTGGGGTTAGTGAATTTGGAAAAGCTGCATTTTAAGGAAGACAAAAAGAATGCACTTAAATTAGTCCGCACAAGCAATAACAGGTTTTTGTGGTTGAGAGAACAGATTCCTTGGCTGGGCTATCTCAGTATTTCTATTTCAGATTGATTCATTCCATCTTTATTTTAAATACATTCTGTGTCCTGATCCACCTAGTAAATTTGGGAAATTTTTTGCCAGTCTCTATAAAATGAATTAGAGGACTATGCATAAGCACAGTGAAGCAGTGAGAGGGCAATTAGATGTGTACATTGTTTTGACTCAACAGTTCCTAATTATGTGTTCTCTTAAATAATCTGTTTAAATAGTGCATCACTTCAGTAACTCTGGTCATGTCCAGTATGTCCCAACTGATGATTATCTCTCAGTATCATAACTGAAAACTTTTTTTAAAGGCTGGTGACTCTCTCAATGAATATACATGTAAGGCTGTGTTGAGTGTTCCTCTGAAATCTTCGCTTTGTGATCCCTTGGTGATGTGTTGGTCAGTATAATTTAAGCTTTCCAGTTTCATCCTTTAACACTGTATTTAAAGCTGTTAGGAGAGAGGGATTTGATGCAGCCTTGTTACAGGATTTTGGATTTTCTTGTCCTCAGAGGCTCCTAATCAGCAATGGTGTAGGTTTTGCCTGTTTGCACAGGGCAGTTGAGAAGAGTCCTTTTAAGAGACTCATTTGTACAGAGGGTTTGCAGCCTTCCACCCTCAGACAAATTGCTTACCTGCAGCCCACTCTTACAGTAAATCTCTTCAGCTTACCTGGTTCCCCAGCAAAGTTAATTTCACTGGTGGTATTGTTAAGGCAGAGAGGAAGGTAAAAGATGCTGTAATCCAAAGAAGGAGAAGCAACCTGGAATGAGAAGGCAGCGGAGGAGGAGATGGGGTTGCAGTTTGGGATGCAGGTGCTCCAGGCTGATGTGCTGTGAGCTGGGGCCTTCATGGCAGATCAGCAGCACTGCTGTGCTTGGCCATTTGTCTCAGTTCAAAAGTGGCTTAGATTTGGCTTCCCTAAGCCCTCAGCAGCTGTGCTTGCCTCAAGAGACTCCTTCCAGCGTGCGTGGGCTCCTGGCATAGGTCAGGTGGGGAGGCAGGGCAGATGTCACTTGCCACTGTCACTCTCATGCAGAGAGAGGTGGCAGTTGTGTTCTCTTGCTTGAGGAGCTTCTGAGCTGTGTTTCCCTCTGTGTGACATTACAGGGCCTAACACCAAGGCTGTTGAAGCATAAGTAACTTGTCCTAGGTCATCTACCTGGAAAGAGTGGAGCCAGGCTTATTGTCTTTGAAGGAGGTGCCTTTCTCACGGCAGGGAGGTGTTTTCAAGCTCACAAAGCTGGGAAGAACCAGTTCATCTGTGAGAACCAGCCAGGAGGGGACTGCTGGCTTCTATTTGGGTTTTTATGCTTGAGTAAAATGAGATCTGAGTGCATTAGGTTCCCATTGGAATGTAATTGTGTTTTTCCCTGTAATGTCTTTGTCATGTATATTTTGTTTTTATTACCAGCTATCATCCTCTGTTACTCCTTACAAGCAGCTGTACTGTGGAGCAGTTTCTAGAAAATGTCCTGTGATGTGAGCTGTCTTGCTTTTTTTCTTTTTCCTCTTTTGTGTCCCTGATTGTTTTGTAAATCCTAGGCAGTATGGCCTCTCTGTATGAGTAGGAGTTTTGCTCTATTCTCTTTTAGACCAGTGCCCTCCATGGTGACAGAGCTGACCTGTGGTGCAAGACCATACTGTAAGGGACAGTCTGTACCCTGTGCAAGTAGTGGTGCCTAGGAAGGATGAGAAGGGAAGTTATTTACTTACTGTGTGAATTAGTTTTTGTCAGCCCTGGGAACTGAAAATTTGGGTCTCCTGCTTTGAGTGTGTACACTGATCTTCAAACAGTGCAGTTGGTGTAGGGCACTCAGCATGCCTGCCCTGCTGGGAGAAAGCAGACATCAGATGGTGTGAATGACCTTCGCTCTCAACTAGGATTTAGCCTCTTGCGTGCGATGTTTGTGGATAATTATCTCCCACTGTAACTGGAGATGAGTTAGAGCTCACTACAGGTCTCCCAGGATCTGCAAGTGAAAAACCATGGGACATTAGAACATAGAATGGGAAGGGGTTGTGTCTCCCACAGGGGCAGAAGATCCCTCTGCTGTTTCGAACAAGCAGTTGATAGTTTTACTGGCATCGCAGTTTTTTTTTCTTCAGAAAATTTATTTTAAGACTTTAGTTATTTTCAAAGGAAAATTCAGAGGGGAAAAAAATTAAGTGGAAGAAACTCTTTTTGGTTCTTAAGGAGACTTTTTTTTGCCTATGTGCAGAAGAAAAAGTGTTAATTAAACATAATTTTCATCAATGCAACTTGCACAAAAAAAGCCCCACCTACTTTCATGAGAAAGGAATAAAGAGAATCATAATCCTGGATTAGGTATCTTTCACTACCCATATATAAAAACAACACCGTGTGAAAAGGGGGAAAATATATATGTGTACATATGCACACCAAACATACCAATGTGCCTCCAGCAGTATCACCAAAGGAATTAACTTTACAAGAAACAGCCACAGTCTGGAAAGAAGCCATTTTTCAAATAAAAGCTGAATGGGACTTGTGGTTTCTGAAAACTGTGAGAAGGAAGGGTTAAAAAAACATTTACAGATAAGAATAGCTGGTGTTGGGAGATGAGTGAACATCTCTTGAAGTAGGGGAGGGACACTATTTAAATTAGCTTTTATTTTTTTTTCTCCTCTTAGTTAAAAATTGGCTTCTACTAAGAACAACATGTAGGATTAATGTAGAACTTTAAATCTTCAAAGTGCTGCACAAACATTACTTCCCTAATCATCAAATGCCTTTGCTTGGTAGGCAAATCAGGAGTGGAGTCGCCATTTTAGAGAAGGGAAATCGAGGCGCCAGAAGTGCCAAAGTTTGTGAACGAGCAGGTTTTTTTTGAGTGGAATTTTTAAATTTTCTCTTCTTTATGCTTTGGGGGGGGGTTTGTAGCATTCAATACAGGGACTGCTTCTGGGCTGGTGTGTAAAAACTGCTGAGCTCTCCTGGATTTCATAAGTGCTGGGCATGCAAAGCAGCCTGGGAGAGCTGAAAGAAGCATCGGTAGAGTTGCCTCCTTACCTTTCCAAAGGTCACGGCTGCTGGCCCAGAAGTGAGGCAGCAGCTCCAGGGCAAGGAGGGTTTCCTAATAGCTTGCCAGTTTCCCCCATACCATTGATCTCTATAACTTAAACTGCATCAACTAAGCACTGTTAGAAGGTATTTCAAGCCTACAGAAAAACGTTGTGCAAGAACTATTTGAGTTGCTGTTGAATAAGTTGCTTTTGGGTAAATTTTTTCAGGGAGGCTGGTGCAAGAGGTGTTGCTCACTGTGTAGACGAAGACCGCCCTTGGAGATGATCATTCCTTTCTTTAGGTCAGCTGAAATGCCGCATTTGTCATAGATACTATGTCCCTGCCAACTCAGTACAGAGCACACAGCAGTTTGGAGGTGTGCTGAAGCAAGAATAATTCTCTACGTGTTGCATTGGTGGTGCTCTGTATGCTGAGGGTTTAGCTGCAGTGCTTGGCAGACCTTATACTGTTAAGAAATTTCTACTTTGTTCTGAAAAGAAGTGTCCTGGGTAGGGATGGTTTCTGTGTAGAAAGAGCATGAACTTTATTATGCAATGGAAATCTTTTCATGAGGTTTTGCTGTGTGCAGGTGTGTCAGATTTGTTATTGTAAACACAGTGGGATAGCTACCCAAGTAAGAGCTTAGATCCTCTTGCAAATAAACCTGAGTACTGACACAAAAGTTACCATTTCCAGTTGTTCAAGATAACACTTAAACATTGGGTCAAAACGCGGTGGAGCCACAGAAGGAGAGTGCTACTTCTCCCTCATTTATTTTTTTTTTAGATGTATTCTGTGAGAGTGTTTTCTTGACAGAGGAAAATATTACTTGTCTGATAAAATTTTTTATGATCTGCTGATACATGTTAGCTGCTGAAGTCCATCTAAATTCAGCTTGGTGGAAAGGTGAAAAATGTGCTAGAGGAAACAGGAAAAGAGCACCTCAAGGCTGACCTGGCTTTCCTAAACAAATGAGACAGTACTTGGGTCTACATTTCGTGGCCCTGTTGTTTTCCCCATTAGCCATGATGGCCGTGCTGCCTTGGGGTTCTCCTCCCTGTATGTTCTGAGCCCTGGGGTGCATCATGTTCTCCTCCTGGGAAGAGCAGCCACCCTGCTGGGAGAGGCCCTATTCTGGAGCAGCACTGCCTGCGTTTGGCTCCCAGCCCAGCCTCGGAGCTCCTCCTGCCCTGTGATTTAGATGTGATCTGGGTAACACTGTGCAAGTCATTCTCTCTGCTTCCGCTCCCTGTCTTCCCCCTTTCCACATACCCACCCTCAAATTTGGGACTGACGATCCCATGCTGTAAAACACTTAGACTTCTGATGTGAAATGCCTGAGGGAGGCAACTGGATGCTGCTGCTTGCTGTGTGTGCCCTATCACCAGTCTTAGCTTTCAGGCTTCTTATTTTGATTTGTTTACAGGACATCAGAGTCTTTCTACAAACTAACTTTTGAGGCAACCAAAATGCATCTTCAGGCTGAAACTTGAAGCTCAAGTGCTGCTTGGGTTATTGCTTCGCCTGCTTGACATATTGAGCTTTAGCAGCAGTGGGCCTACCAGGTGTGAAAATTACTGACACACAGGCCGTTTGGGGTCTATGGCTAGAGGGAAAACCTGTTCCTGTTCCATAGGCAGAGCACAGTGCTGTACCAATGCTGTGTTAGCTGTGATGCCGAGCCTTGACAAACTCACCCTGCCACTTGTCAGGGCTCATTAGCTCAACTGTGTGAGCTGTGGCTGGGAGCTGCCTTCTTCCTGACCTTACAGTAGAAGAAAAGTGAGCCCAGGTTTGCTATCAGACCTTCACCCAGAGCTCCTTGGATCCCCCCATCCTTTAAACACAGAGCTGGAAGGGATTCCCATGGAGAAGGGATAGGAGCGGTGCCACTGGGCTTGGTGCCCAGCCTGAGGGGTGTTTGCAGAGCCAGCAGCGAGGCAGGCAGTGCATCCGCTCTGTCTGCATTTGAGCATCAGTATCGCCATGGGTGGGAGAGAAAAAGTCTTCCCATGAGATGTTTGTCCTCTGTCTGAGCACTGAATGATCCCTCTTCATTAATCAGCAGGGTGGTGACTAGTTTTGCAATGAGTTCCTTGTCTCCCATCTCTTCTCCTGCAAACCTCTCACACAACTTGTTCTTAGTCATTTTTTTTGACCCATCCTTGGTGAGTTCTTGTAGGCGTATGAGCAAAGGGGACTTTAACAGCAAGGAGTCTGTGCACTTCTAGATATCCTATTAAAACCTCTTATGGTATTGACACTCACAAAAAAAGTGGTGAAGCCCTAGGAAAATCTTCAGAAGTGTTATTAGTTCTGTAAGGTTTGACAAAGACAAAGCTTGTGGACTGATCACTTTGCAATCAGTTTCTATAAGGAATTCTTAAATTTGACCATTATTTGGCATTCCCTTTATATGCTGACTTCTCTAATGAGTCATTTTTTTCCATTTCCTTATACCTCTCAAAAGGGCTGCAGAGGTTGGAGTCTGGCTTTCTGGGCTTCTTTTTCAGCAGATTGATTTGTACAAGATAAAGACAGCGAGAGCTGGGTTGTGCTGATGCCGCTGACATTCAGAGGGAGCATTGCAGCACAGGAAGAACAGCTACATGGGCGAGACGAGTTCCAGGATGAATTTGCAGGGACTCATGCTGGAAGAAAACCATTTCCATGCTGCCTGTCTGATGTCAAGAGCACAAAAATGCTCTCATGCTGTTAGTCACCCTGCTGATCTCAATCTGTTAAATGGGGATATTTTGTTTCAACGCACTGATATTCTGATGTGTGTTTTGCAGCTTTTTTTCCTGGGAAGCTTCCAAAACACAGAATTCATGGGGTCTTTCTCTTAAGTCAGATGGCTTGGTAGCATCTTAGACATTGATAGATCATCTATAGCCAAGATTGTTTCTGTTAGTTATTGGGGACAGGTCAGAGCTGTTGGCAACCCCCTTGCCTCTGAAAGTGGAACTCCTGGGGTGCCCCTTACACTGGACACCTGGGATGGCACCATGTCCGCAGTGTGACCTGCTCACTGGGGAAGTCAGCGTTTCTCTGCACCCTGGCGGAACAGAGCTGAGCACACAGGCAGGTGCTGACTCCCAGGGAGTGGTGTAGGATGGCTAGGTATTCCTGCATGCTCTGGGGGCTCAGGGCAGCCTGCTTCCTTCAGCCTGCCCAGCATGGCTCAGCAAGGGTGTAGCAGTTCACTCAGCTTTTTTAAATGTTCTTTTTTTTTCTTCCCTTTTTCCACTGGCCATACCAATCTGATTACACCTTCGAGGGATCATCTGCCCCTAAAGCTTAATTAAGGAGCTCGTCTGACTCGTCACTGACTCACCTGCCACTGTATGAGCTCATGTCTGACTTGTCCTAGGAAGATAGTGAAAGAGGTTAGGCTTCTCTGAAATATGGCAGGATTTTGGTTTTTTGCACCCCTGACATTGCTGTTGCCTCTTGCAGAGGTGAGCAGAGAGATGATTGCCCCAGCTTGGTTACTTTTATCTAAACTTAGCCACTTGCCTCTTTGTGCCTTGAAAAACCAGATGGGGTTTTGCTTGCACAGCTGTAGGTATGTTAGAGTTAATAAAAAAAATTAAAATTAAATAACCTTTGAGTTTTGGCTTCAGGCAAAGTAGGTGAAATTATGTGTTTTGGAGATGAATGCTCTTGCAGGAGGCAAGATGTAGCTTGCAGGAGAACATCTGCAACCAATCCATTCTGTATGAGATGGGGCCAAGACTTGTTTGTATCTCAATACCTGTTCAAACATGTTATAGCACAGCAAAAAAGAGGTTTTGAATGCATTGAGGAAGGGTGGGTAAGAAGGAAAAGAGATATCAAGCTGAATGTTTGCTTAATAGCTTTGATTTCTTCATTAAACTTTTATGGGTTTTAATAATCTGATTAGCTGCTCTCAGAGCACTGTAGAATTTTTCCTTTTTTTTCCTTTCTTAAAAGAGAAAAAACTCTACTCATCTTGGTGCTCTGAGATGAGCTTGCTTTGTGACCTGGAGCGAATCTGATAACTCTTTGCTACCTTTCTGTACTCACTCTGAGGACTGTCGGTGGAAGGATGTTCTCAGAGATTCAGTTAACACGCTGGCTGCCTAGACCCCAGAATGCAGCTTCCCAGTCCAAAGCTCCCTGCCAGCTACTCCCATCCTCTTCATTATTTAGGAACCGAATGTAGGGTGAACATCTTGCAACTGCAGCTTGCAGAGCTTATTTGCCTGCCTTTCACTGTGCACTTGAAATGCCCCTTTCTGAAGGCCTGTGGCAGTGGAGAACAGTTACATGACTCAGGAGCAGCTGAAGTGGTGAGGTTGGCAGTAGAGGTTCTCATGTTGAGGTTCTCCTATCACTGCGCTGATGATTCTCGCTATCGTACTGAGCTCTGCATTGTTCTGGGGTTTTTTTGGAAGACAACCCCAGAGATGTAAATGCAGCTGTATTATTGGTTTGCCCATGTAACTAATGTGAGTGTTGAAAGTGCAGACTGTGTGTGATGGGGATCTGCTGTCAGTGGAATGTAGCAACTGTTACTCAGATCTTTTTGCTTGTCTAATAGGCTGGATTCCTTGCTGAGGAGATGAGGGGAACTGATTTTGGCTGGGTAGGGTGGACAGTGTGAACACAGTACCTCTAAAATTCTATCAGAGGAAAGGGGTATGCGTTCCAAGTGCTCTGTTCTAGGTAGAGATGGGGTTGTAATACTACCTGTAGTATTAGTAGTATTTTGCTAGTGCTTAAAACTGCAGACTGTTGAGGCTTTCTTCCCCCTTTTCTCAAACCAAATCCTGCCGTGACTTTGCCGAAGGTGCTTGTGTAAGCAGGACAGCCCTGGTCATGTGCTGGTCTTTGTCAAGACCTCAACACAGAAGCAAATTAAAGAACTGCAACATGCACAAAAGCCTGTCCTCTGTCTTTGATGTCAACAGGGCTCTTCCACTGTGCATTTGCTCTTCAGAGGGAGGTTATGCTTAATCCTGTGTCTTAACGTCTTTGTCAAGTCCCAGGTGACTCTCTTGGTGCTGCTGTTCATATGTGTTCCCTGACCAGCTACCAGGAAGGCGTTCTACAGCTTGTCCACACTTGGCAGATAAACACACTTGGCAGGCATGGCCTTGGGCACCATGCAGCGTTGTGTGGACTTGCAGTCTGTGCCTAGAAAGAGATGTCTGTGTCCGTGTAGTGCTGCAGCAGTGGGCAGGGTCACTGGGTGTGGCACATTGCATCTGGAATATGATGTTTTGGGGGCTGTGCAGAGATGGCTTGGCTGTGCCTGAACTTCTTTTCCTGCATGTCACACATGGGGTTAGTGTGTGGCCACCCAGCAGTCCCTATAGCTGCACTGTGACCATGCCTTGAGCAGGAACACTGTTTGCTTTTGCCTTGCCCTGCAAGACTCATCCTGGCCTGGAGAGACAGTCCAGGGTTGTGTTTGGGTGCAGATTATACCTCACTCCCCCATGCTTAGGGCTTCAGACAAGAAGAATTACAGCTGCTCTCTTGTCCTTCCTTGAGTTTGCTCTTGCTGGGACTGCATGAAGAGCCTGATACGTATTTCAAGCTGCCCAAATGCGTCTCTGTCCTGCTGCTCTAGTGACTCATGCAGTCTTCCATTTCTTCCTTCAGAGATGTATTGCTGTGACACTTTTGAGAAACAGCAGAGCTTGTCTCTGGAGAAATCCTCTTTTATAGAGAGTGTTTCCAAAGTGATTGACTGTCTGGGGTTTTATTTGCTTGCTTAGGAGCTCACATTCCAAAATCACTGAGAAAGATGGCCGAAGCCACTAATGACTCTCTCTTAGCCAAGCATTGGCTGAACACTGCAGTTTTATCCCTGTCCTGTGCAAACATTGCCTTGTTCCCAGAAGCCTCTGTTGGCTCCTTCTCTCAATTGGATGATGTAATTATGCCTCCCAGCCCACTACTGCAATGGGAAAATGGGTCCCTCTTGCTTCTGCAAGGACTTTTCAAGGAGCTTGCTCCCTGGAGAAGCACACATCAGCCTCTGTGGGAATGGGGTGTCAGGGGTGTGTTTTGTTTTGTATTTTTCCCCTTGGCTACACGAGCAGATAAAACCTGTAACCTACAGGAGCTGGAAGCTTCATGCAGAAAATTAGCTTAGGTTGGTGGAAGAGTTGAGATCGCATTTTTCTTGGCTAATTAAAGGATTAAAGGTGCAGAGATTTAGAGCAAACTGTCAGTGTGCTACAGAAGAGAGCCTTTGATGGTTGAATCCAATTTGAGATTAAACAAATTGCATTTAAATAAGAAATACATGGTAACAGTTACAGTCTAGCTGGGCCTCTATCCTTTGCTGTCCTTCAGGGTCAGGTAGTTGGTGTCCTGTGGCTTGGGCTTTTCCTCCCTCACCATCTTCCTTCTACCCAAGTGTCTCCCTCTGGAGTGTTTCAGTCTGTTGCCTCCACATTTTGAAAAATTGTTTTGTTTTTTTTTCTTCTAACCCAATGCTTTGTCCAAAGGAGTCTTGCACTCTACCTTACACAATAATGAACTGCTGCCTGCTGTAGCAGCAGCATGGTCACATCCTTGTGGTGTGTTTTGTAGTATCTCTGGTCCTATTTAGGGTTTTTTCTGCATCCCGGTGTTTTGCTGTCTGCAGCTGGAGAGCTAAATATTTACTCCCCTGTAGACTTTTTTCTGTTGCTCAGTTGAGAAGCTGGTGGATGGAAAGAGTTGATTGTTTAATGATATCTTCCTCTACATAGTGGCTGATAAAATTCTAGAGAGACAGTGAACTTCTGCAGGTTCCAAGTCCTTGATTTCTTTGATACCAGTTGATTGTCCTCAATGGGCTACACTTGCAAATGGCTTGCTGGTGTCAGTCCCAGCCCTTCTCCTGCCTGTTCATTTGGATGGCATTACATTCTGAGCTGCTGAGGGGATGTTTTTAAGTGTTATCCTTGATAGCACTTGCAGTGCTGCAGGCTCATGAGATTCGTGGTAGCTATCTCAGAACCAAGTTGTGCTTTCTGCTATGGCAGGAATTCATCTGCACAGCAACAGCCTGTTCTGTCCATGAAGACTTTGCACCTTTCTCTGATGGACCACGTATGAGCTGTAAGGAAAATGGGAGTGCCAGACAGTGTGAGTGAATAACTTCTGATGTTGCAACGCTGTTTTGTTTTGTTCCAGTTTTTTTTTATTCCTTTTTAGTGAGGAAGGGGCCTGCCTTTAGTTATCTGTCACCTATATAAGATCTCGAGGAGGTTGTTTCCTTTTTTTTTTTTGTTATGAAGATGGAGAAAATCACAAAATTGAAACTGGTAAAAAACCTGCTGGGATTCCATAATCACTCAAAAACATGGCGTTACTTACTCATTGGGTGTGGTAAGTTAGGAAATCTACTTTTAAATGATGTTTCCCAGGGAACTATTCCTGTTCTCATTGTTATCCTGTAACAAAGACTGCTTTTTGGTTGGGAAAACAGTCTTGCTTTGAATGGGCTAGGTCTTCTCACAAAGCATCTGTTGCTTGGGGTCTTCAGAGCTTGCAGTTTGCAAATGAAGCAATGCAGAATAGTGAGCTCTGCAGGGACAAAAAGGGCTGGTTGGTGCTTTCCTTGGAAAGCCATCTTCAGGTTGTGGTTGCAAGGATTTGCATCTAAATCCACATTCATTCCTATTATGTTTCCAGTTAAATCATACAGATGACATAATTATCTTTGCTAACAACTGAAATAAATCAATTCCTAGGTATTGAGAGACTTGATGTAATTTATTTCCAATAATTTATAGATCTGTTACTATGTGATGGAGTATTTGAGTATTTTGAGTTTACCTAGCAGGCTTTTGTAGATCTGCCTGTGAAGTGCATCCAGGTCCATGCAGGCTTGCTTTGTGCACTTGTGCTTTCTTTTTGAAATTTCAAAGCAGCCTAGAAATCAGAGATCTGGACTACGCTGTGTTCAAGCCTTTCACTTCCGTAACTTGTTACTGCACAATTCCCTTTGGCTTGCATGTCCACTGCAATGTGGTTTTATGTTCTACTCTTAGGGGGGCAGGAGATGCAAAACTGAAGATTTGTTGTTTCTCTGAGGGATAAGAAGAACTGCTGCTAACATTCTCTGAACTCATTGCAAGCTTTCCTCCCTTTCTAAATGCTGCTCTATGGAACAGCTTTCTTCCCTTAGCTGCTGCAGTTGTATAGCTCCAGGGAGTATGAGAAAAAATTAAGGAGTACTCCAAACTTGGTATGGGCTTGTTGATCTTCCTAGCAGAGAAGATGCCACAGCACTGACCTCACTGGCTGGCTGGGGCTGAGGTGCTGTGGTTTTGAGCAGGGAATGTCCTGATGGCTGCAGCAGCAGCTCGGCTGTGTTCCTCAGCATGGAACTTGATGAATTGTTTCCCACGGTACATAGGAAAATCAAGGTCTCAGTTCAGTAAGGCACTCAAATGAGTGCATAACTTTTAGCACGTGAATATTTGCAGTGAAGTCTCTTGGGTTCTATTGGAGTCAGCAAGGCTGCTCCCAACCTTAAAGGTAGGCATCTGCTTAAACACCTTGCTGAATCATGTCTTGACTTTGAAAGTAGGCTCAGGAGATACCACATGAGTTGACTCAAGGACTGTGCTTAGCTAGGTCATTGAGGATGGAAGGAGGAGGATCTCAGTAAAAGACAGATCCCAGAACCCTGCAAATGCTGGTAATAGTGACTGTGTTCTTCTCTGACTTCCTTGCCATTGATCCCTAAAGCTTAATTGTATGAATAAAAGGTTTAAAGGTTTGACTTAGTCACCATTCATCCTAAATATTCTGGAGCTGCTGTCATGCTTTATTGATCTTAGATCTGAGTTACTGCATCTTTATGTTCTTAGTAAAACTATTACTTGCTCAGTTAGGTGTAATTTTTGTCTTTCCTAATCCTTATGTTTTCACTGTGACTCAGAACTAGAGTGTCGCCTCATTGGGTCAGTAATTCCAGTAAACAGAGGGATGTTTGCAGAAATGATTTGGTTCAGTTTGGATTCTCTGTCCTCTAGGAGGAGGAGAGGGCCCTTATCTGGTGGTCTTCATACAGAGGAAGAACATTTGTCCCTGCTTGGTGTCTGCGTGTTAGTTTGTTGCCTTCCTCACCATCCTGGCCAGAAGAGCTTTCCTGCCTTTTCACTTTAATTATCAATGAAATGCTCGTCAAGCAGGAGAACAATATTTGCATAGATGGAATTCTGGAAATTGAGTGTAATGTGATCAGGAAATGGGACAGGCCCTGGCTGTTATCATGGAAGAGACTTGCTGGTACTTGCACTTTGTTTCAAATGTAATAAGATCTGACTCAGGATAGTTTCCTGGATGCTAACAGAGAAGACTCAATGCCGTTTTGGCAAGGGTATGACACTAACCTTTCTGCACAGGAACAAAAGAGATTTCTGGCGAATTCATAAATCTGTTCTGAAAGGCCTTCTAACACTACACTGAAGATTCAGAGGGAAATGGTCTCCTTTGGAGGAGAAAAGCAGGGGCGTGCATGTATGTGTGTTTTCAGGACTTTCTTTTTCTGAGATAGAAGCCAAGGAACAAGGCGCTTCTGTGCTCTGCCAGTGAAATCTCCCTGGGAAGACATGATGCTACTTGCAAGGTATGCACAAGACAAGACCAGAGGCGCCGCAGTACTTGATTACTGTCAAGGACTCAGTTGAAACTTGCCTTTGCTCTTTGGCCTG
Source organism: Dasyornis broadbenti (assembly GCA_013397935.1). Classification (NCBI taxonomy): domain Eukaryota; kingdom Metazoa; phylum Chordata; class Aves; order Passeriformes; family Dasyornithidae; genus Dasyornis; species Dasyornis broadbenti. The sequence continues at coordinate 179,489 of VZRN01006222.1, forward strand.
CAGCATTTATGTAGACATTTGGGACGCTGCTGTTGCTTCCAAAGCTTTGCCTTGATGGGTCCTGCCCACATCTAGGCAGGGAGGAAAGGAGCAGGGGGGCTCAGAGCCTATGAAGTAAACAGGAAAATTACTCACCTTAATGATGCATTTCACTGGCACTGCCACTTCGAGAGCCGTCAGATTTAATACTTTGTCTTTCCTTCTATCGCCTCCCATAGGTGTGATTAATAGTCTGTTAGAAGGATGAAGTGGAGAGGTATCTGCACCTTCCCTCAGGTGGAATAAACAGCAGGGGAAGCAAAGTGAGTAGGAGAAAGGGGATCACTTTTTTACCATGTGAGCCATTCAGTCTTTGTCGAGAGTGCACATCCGGATGATCATTCATTGACTGACTTGGCTGGTCACCCTTTATTTTATTCCAATTCACAGCTGATCTCCTTGGCCTCCCAGTTAGCTACCAGCCCTACTCCATGGGGGGTGCACTGGCCAGTTCCCCACTTCAGAAACAGTCAGGAAGCAGTCCTGCACTTGGTCACAGCACAACAGCAGAGTAGTGCTGTAAGAAGGCCAGGAAAAAAATGCAAATTATTTGTATGTGAAGTTCTTCAGGGATTATTTGGCCTTATTGTAGAGTCCATTGAATCTGAACCCTAAGTCAGGAAAGAATGAACAGGATAGAAAATGTATCTGGGCAAAGGCGTTTAGTATGAGAGGCCAGAAGACATTAAACCTGGCTCTAGTTTTGAATTGCTTGAACTTTATTTCCTGCATCAGAATGATCATGGTTTGCATCTCCTGTCAGCCTGTCCATGCCCCAGCTAGGAAGACGGGACAGTATTTGATTTAAATACTCTTACCCTTGCAGTGTGCTGACCCTGTGGCATTTTACAAGTAGGCCAGTCCATTGGCATGAGCCAGAATTTGGGTAGAAATCTGTCACCATCTAGCAAAGTGTCCTACTTTCCAGCGTGTTGAATGGCTGGTGCAGTCTGTGGCAGAGTGCCTGAGAGTTCCGTGGCGTAGTGCAGGCTTAAGATGTTGCTGATTGAAAAGACTGTGTTGCCAGACCAACTTTGTGTGGTTGTTTTTTGTTTTTTTTTTTTTTTTAATGTGTTCTCTGGTCCAGCTTGGCTTCCCTCTGCTAACAGATACTCTACTAGTGACTCATTCACTTTCCTCTGAGTTATTAATGAAATCCCCTTATTTGCAGGTGAAGGAACTAAAAGGATTTTTGTATTTAGGTCTTACATTGAGCATTTCCTTGTACCCTGCTTCTTCCCCTTGATCTTCAGCTGATGTGGAGCTATCTGAACCTGTAGCTGTATCCTAAATTGCACGGGACCCAAAGCCTCTATCCAGTTGCTGTGGGGCTGCAAGATCTGACCTGCTTGTCTGGGACTTTTACTGCTGACTCATGGTTTTGAAACCAGGTTAGATTTGGTGGGAGCAAATGTATTTTGGAGAGCTTTGGGATTTTTGCTTTGCTGTTTACTTTGTCTTAATTGAGCAACCTTTATGTACTGGTATGCTTCTTCCTTTCTTACTGTTGAGTTCAGCACCCCTTGACTCCCAGCAGAGGACAAAAGTGACAGGGAGATGCACTAAAAATTGGTGTCTGATTACTCCAGATGATATTTCCTCTAGCTGATTAGAGTTTTTGGAGTTTGGCTGGTGGGATGGAGCATGCTGCAACATGCGAATTTGAAACAAGTGAGATCTGGGAGGCTAATAGAAAACACACTTTCCTCTTTGGCTGAGCCTGGGACAGATGACTGTAAGAAAGCTGAATCCCCCACACCAAGCTAGGAGGATGTTTGAAATGGCCAACTTGGACTTTAAATAAAGTAGTCCATGTGAAGAACAGGTTCTGGTGCTCCATATCAGAGGCCAAGGCATGTGAGTCAGGAGCAGTGTGCGGTGGGGTGGGTTTGCTGTTGGGAGCCTGAATATCTTCTTTTCAGTTCGCTGCTGGAGTCCTTTAGAACAGAAGTCTGATTTCCTTTAAAATACAAGTTTAATCAGATCTTTTTTTAAGTTCAAGTTTGACTTCAAAAATTCCTTTACACAGAGGCACACTGACTTGAGCAGGCAGTGGTTAACAGTGCTGCATATGCTGAAGATTTTTTTTCTAAATCAAGTCCTGGAGGTTTTTGCCTGCAGCACTGGAGTATATGTGGTGGTGTAATGAGTAGAATTGCCCAGAAGGACTATTGCTGGTTATGTCACTGTTGCAGTGTTTAGCTGCTCTGATGCTTGTGGTCATGCAATCAACTTAGCTTCATGCAGGCAAACATGTGGTCATATGTGTGCTGTCCACTCACTTGCATTACCTGCGAGCAGGTGTGTGTATTTTATTGGGATGCAAATATTTGTAATTCCAATGTAGTGCTTTGTTAGCAGGATGTGAAGTAGCCACGTGTCTTTGAGAATAGCAGAGCTGTGGAAGGAGGGAAGAAATGCAATGGAGTTATTCACAAAGTTGCTTTGGCAGTCACTGTAATGATTAAAAATTTTGCTGTTGAATTTTGTTGCCTTACTAATTAGTGCTCAGTAATTGAAGTGGATGTTTTCCAAATCCATTTTTAAATAATGTTTTAGACTTTGATCACTCCTCACTATTCTGCTGGAATTTAACACATCATAGCCTTTAGGTGAGTTTGGGTAGAATGAGGGTGAACTTCCTAAAGTGTATGTTTCTTAATGTTATATTTTCTGTGGTAGGCAAACAGGCTGCATATTTGTTGTCTGTTCATAGTAGAGAAGTCACTGGGAGACGTAGATATCAGGGGAAGATGTTGTTCAGCATCAAATCAGCTTTGCCTTTCAGCAGATTTGCTTTCATTTTATACTTCTACCTCACAAAATTTCTGATGCTGTAGCAATCTATTGGAAATGTTAATTACTAGACTTTGTTAGTATCTGCAACTTGTTTGCTACTGCTAAAGTGTCAGTTTAGAAACTGGCAGAGAAACTGGACACAATACACAAGCAGTGTGTGTGCTGGCTACACAAGCTAAGGCCATTTGACTGCAGGAGTCTTATGATTTTGGTTTTTAAATAAATTAATTTCAAAAATATTTAAATAACAAACTAGCAAAGGAAGACAACTCACAAAACCAGATCACTTTGTATCAAAAAATGTGTAAAGCTTGCCTCCAATGTTTTCCATTGGAGGTTTTTTGAAAACCTTGAAACAGGATACTTTTCAGTTGATTCTTTTTTGTTGTTGTTTTTAAAATGGTTTACAAGCTGAACCTCAAGAGGTCTTCATTTGTTGATGAAGTAAGTCTGTAGATATGAAACTGAAATGTAAAAGCCTTCATATGTAAAGTTTTCACATTTACAACTATCTCACAATTCAAAAGCAGTGTGGGAAGTTATCGGTGCTATTTCTGATATCATCATGGCTTTGCTGACAGTGTTCGGTAGAGATGACACATCCTTATCGAGGTAGTTTTGAATTAAAACCCCTGGGGAGCCTCAAGTGAGACGCTGCATATTGTCAAATGAAGGCATGATCTCATTATCCTAAAGATGTGAGAATCTAGCAGATGCTCTGAATTCGCCATTTTGGGGGATTTCAGGGGGTCTCCTATACCATAGTCATGTATCTATGTCCCCTTCTCATCCCGCCCTCCGAGTCGGGGTGTGTTTGCGAGGCGGTGGTGGGGGACGGGGCTGGAGTGCGGTTCACAGGGACCCGCCGGAGCTCCTGCGGGGAGGGGGAACGCGGAGCTGTCCGTGTCCGCCAAGGCAGGAGGGGGGTGGGGTGGTGACTATGCCTCTACCAGAGGGGCAGCGCTGCTTTCTCCTTCT
>VZRN01006222.1:183345-291095 GCA_013397935.1 Dasyornis broadbenti
AGCTGCTTTCTCCTTCTTGGCCCCCTCCGCTGGCGCAGCGCAGGAGCTCAGCGGCCGGGCAGCGGCCCCTGAATGAATCCCTGTCCGCAGGCTACGCTTCTCCGCTCTCCTCCCTGCCACCCCTCCCCTTCCCCGTTTACCTAAGCCGGTCAACACACACTCGCACACATCTATTTGTTCTTTCGCTAAGCTTTCCAAGGCGCAGCAGCTGCGGGCGCTGGGAGTGCCGCCTGCCCCGGGGCAGCGCGGCCGCCCCGCTCCCCGCCCGCGTGTCCCGCTGCCCCCGCGCTTTGCGCGGCGCTGCGCTCCCCACGCACTCGTGGGTCGCGTACCCCCTCGGCGCGAGCGGCCGGGGCGATGTGGGGCCCACCTGCCTGATGTCAACATCCCGGCGGGCGAGGCCGGCAGGAATGTGCCGCTCCCCGCCCGGCGCAGGTAATTAATCCCCGCGACTGACAGGTGGCAACAGGCGGCCTTTGGCTGCGGCTCCCGGGGAAAAGCGCTCGGAGGAAGGATTTTAATAGTTCGTCAGCAGCGTTCGTGAGCGCCTGGCGAGGCGGCGGGGACGGGGAGGGGGCAGAGGAGCCTCAGGGGAAAATGAAGTTTAAGGCTTTTCAAAGGCGAACGCCCTTGGGTGATTCACTGTCCTTCCTCAAGAGGGGAAGGAGCGTGACATGGTTTTTCCTTTGCCCCGGGGTAGAGAAATTTGGTAAATGCCTGCAAAGCGTTGGTGGGGCTGCATCAGCATCCCCTCCTGCTCCTATGTTCCCGGCATCACACGATGGCTTCCCTTGCAGATGGGTGATGCTCACAGGCGTGTCTCTCCGGTGCTGCTGTGCTGGGGGTTGTTGCCATACGTGGCGGATCTGTATCACTGGGTCTGTCTGCCATGTCCATGGTTTGTATGCAGGCTATGCCCACTAGCAGCAAGCTGTTCACTTTTCTCTGCGGCCTGGTGAGACAAAGGACTTCAAACTGAAGCTGCAACAAGTCAGCTCACAAGCCGTGGGGTTAAGGTTATGCTGAGCTGAAGGTTAGATCTGGAAGAAGATGTCCATGTGTGCAGCATTCCTGGTACAGCTTTTCTTCACTGAGTGTCCTCTGGGTACAAGCTGGTTCTGAAGTGTGTGTGTGCATGTGCACACGTGTGTTTTTTATGTGCCCCCACCTGATTCCAGATGTTTTTTGTAAATGAGACGTTAAATAATGGTCTAACATAGCAAAAATGTTTAAAGTGTTTGTGTAAGTTTCAATTTTTATTCTTAGTTGGTAGCTTCCTTCCCACTGCATTTTTTTTTTCCCTCCTAAATAATTAAAACATATGCAAATTATTCTCTATTTCTTTGTGGCTCTCCTTGTTTTTACCTGTGAACACTGGTGCAGGTAACTGTTGCATTCCCACTCTTCTAACCTGGTTGTTTTTTTCCCTTGCTTAGAGAGTTAGTTTGATAGAGGAGAAAGCATAGCTGACTGACAGCTTTGAAAACATCAAGTTAAATGAATCTAGTTAACTGAGTTGAACTAAAACATGACTAGTTGAAAGAAGTTTGCAAAAGATTTGAAAGACCTGTTCATCTGAGCACGAGGGGCTCAGGGAGCTGTAATGCCTTAAGCCAACCTCTGGGATCGCCTTCAAGCTGACATCCATCAGCATTTGTAGAGCTGACTGAACCCCACTCCTTTTAAAGATTTAGGAGTCATAATCCCTCTGCTAGATCATGTGGTAAAACAGATATTAGAGGTAGATTTTGCAAGTAGTGTTTAGGGGATTTCACTGCATCAGAGTTTTGCAGAGGAATTGAATGCTCAGTGAAAAGCCATTGTAGCTTGTATTGCACTGCACACTTACTTCCAGGAGACTTCAGTCCTTTCTAGCAAAAATCCTCCATTCGAGAGTTGAAAAGTGGTTTGTTTTTTCCTTTCAATCCTTTGTTGACACACCTTCTTCTGCAAGGGGCTTACTGAGAAATCAGACAGGTGTTGCCTGATGATAGCTGGCATGTGTATTGTGGTACTGAATTACCAGCCAGGGTGTCAAGAGTGGGTAATACAGTATGTCTGCACAGGCAAGTGGGCAGAGCAGAGCTGCAGGAACTGGAATGTTTTCATCTTTCCTTTTAAAACGTGTTATTAAGCAAAAAGCTAAATTCATGACAGGCAGCAGTCGAACTCCAAAAAAATATCTGAGCCAAAGCTCTTTCCCTCTTGAACAGATAACGTTTCCAGGCTCAACACTTGTTTTAAAAGGCTTGCAGGTCTATATGTCTGGTGGAAGTGGTATTTGCACTCCTCAGGCTGTTGGCAGAACCTTTGTTCCTACTGCTACATAATGGCTATTATCATCTTGTTAAGTGATAGACTTGTTTGTTGGGTCAAACTCATTTATTATATTTGTACTCCTAATTAATTTAGTTTTCCTGCTCAAGTGTGTTGATGAATAGTCATGCTTTGGATTTCTGGGAATTGCTTATGTCATGATCTTACCTCGTATACAGTGAGTGTCAGTTCACAGCAAAATGGTGGGCAGGGGGACTGTCACTTCCTGCAGGGTGGGGTGATTTGGGACCACTGAGGAGCAGCACTTGTGCCAAGAGGGTGATCCTTGCTTGCAGGCACGGTCTTAATACACAGACATCTCTTGCCTTGGGTTTTCTTTTTCAAGCACCTTTGCTTTGAAATCTATATACAATATCCTGTCTTGCTCTATGGATATGGCGATTATCTCTGATCCAGGACGAAGTCACTGTGACCTAGTTGTTGGCATCTATTTATGCCAATAAATGGCTGTGTATCAGGTTACTCCTGGTTGCAGCAAAGTTGGTGGGGTGGGAAACTCGAGCCCCTCTCTGTCTGACAGCAGGTACCCCATGGACAGATTTACACCGGTGTTAAATGACTATCCCTTCAGTGATTACACGCTTGCAGGCGGCTGTGCCTGGGGTAGATACGAAATCATGGCCCTTTGCCACGTCCCCAAGCCCTGTGCAGTGCCTGTGAAGCTTGAACTCTTCTTGCAATCAAGTGACTGAAAGGCAGCTCAGCCCCCCTGCTGCCTCTTTTGCCTCTGCTGGGCACTGCTGCTTAGCCTCCCCGTGCCCTGACCGTGTCCCGAAGCAGAGGTGGCTCCTGGTTACCCTCCTTTTCTGACATGCCAAGTTCAAGTTGTTGGCCAGAACCTGCAGCTCTTGAGACTGCCCTGTGTTGGATAGGCTTGTTCATCATAACCCGTTAGCTCTTGGCTGTTTGCTTTCTGGGAATTGAAGCTATGGGTCCAATGCCTTCTTTGCTGGTTGTAGCCAAAGGGATCCAAGGGTTGGGGAGCCAAAAGGTGGATGAGGAGCAGATCCCTTTCTCTGCTGGCAGAGGGGCCGCGCTGTTTGATCAGGAGCCTTGGTATTCATGCTGGTGTTGGATACTTCTCAGTCCTTCCGAACGCAGTGATTGTTTTCTCCCTTTCTTGTAACCCCAGCTTTCTGTCTTTGATGATATTACACGTAAAATTACAGTCAGCACCAACAGTCCTGATCTGTGACCGAGGGGGTGTGTATCTCCTTCCATTTGTTCAATTCTCCAGATGCCTGCAGATGCTAGACACATTAGCTCCTAGCATGTGCTGTGTCCTCTGTGCACCACTGCTCTTCCATATTTATGCTTTCATTTCAGCCCATCACCTTTGGGTGCCCAATTTCTTTATGCTTCAATGATGTTAAGGCATCCAGGTGATGAATCGGTTTTTTGAGATTTTTGAGGCTTTTTGTCCTTGAAACCTTCACAATGCTATGAGCAAACTGATGTGTTGAAGGAAATAATGCTTTACAGGTTTTCTTCCTTTTTAAAAAAAGAAGTGATTCTTTTTCCACCTCTTGAGATGAAAAGACAACATGGTGAGCTCATTCTTACCTTCAGTAAGGAATTGCTTTTTAATTAAAAAACAATAAGGAATTTCAGGATATGATATAAATCACCATCTAGATCTGTTTCGCAACTTCTTTTTTTTTTTGTAATTGTTTGGCATGTTCCCCGTTTCCGCAGGCTGGGTAAATCCTTTTTGGGTTTAATCTCTAGCCTGCAGGCACATAAAATACATTGCACAATTTGGCCTTTGCATTTTAAAGAAATCTTTTTTCATAGCTTAAATACCTGTAGCATCTTTTCTGCCACATGGCAGGATGGTGTTGAGTGAGGAGGGAAGGAACTGGCTTGGCTTATGTTTAAGCCCTGTCTCCTACCCAGTGTCTCTCGCAAGTTTAGTTTTTCCTATGGTAGCAGTGTGTACATTTTGAAATGCAAATAATCCCTGAATATCACTAGCTAATCCTTTTGCTGCTGCATCATCTGCCACCCACCCGTGCACATGCTGGCTTCTCCCCGTCCCAGTGGGGTCCATGGCCACAGGGTGCTCCTGACTAGCATGAACCTGTCACTGCTCTGTTTGAACAGCTGGCAACAGGGCTGTATTGGCTCGTGGCTGCTAGAGACCTTTTTTTGTGAGGAAACAACCACCTTGGGGCTTTCACTTTTCTTTGTCTGCAAGAACCAAGGAGATGGACATGGGGAAATGCCAGCAATTCCTGCGGGTTAAGTTGTTAGTGTTACAGGGAGAGCTCTGCACTCACGAATGTCTGAATAGCAGGAGAAAATTGAATGCCTCTGGCGTGGGGTACTGAAAAACGTGCTGTATTTTGGAACAGCCTTGCACAGTAGGGGAGGTTGGAATGTCTCCTTCATGGGAAACATCCAGGAAAAGGAGTTTAGGTTGTGCAGCACTGAACTACTTGGGACTTTCCGTGCCATCTTCCCTGCTAAGCAGATGCCTTTATTTCAGTGAGGTGTTTTGAAAAGAAACCACCAAATTCAGCCTTGATATTTTGCTGAGTAAAAGTTTCCAGATGTGAACACATTTCAGGAAGATGTTGCGTTAGTTTGCTGTTTCAGTGGGGAACATCTTAAGAGAAATCTAATATGCTCCAAATTAGCATAGTGAATAAGAACGTTCATTGCATGGTCAAAGCCTCCCTTTTGGAAGCAGCTGCTAGATTATGCTCTAGGTCTCACAGTGGACCTGGTCTTTGGGCTGTTCAACTCTTCTGGTCTTTGAAAAAAAGTTTTTTTTTTTAACCTCATTTTTCACTGTAATGCTTTGAGTTTAGAAGCGAGGAAATGAGATGCTCAATAGATGTAGGAGATGGTTTTAAAAGACATTTTTAAAATGTCAAGTCAACAACTCCCAAATTGAGCAGGGTCTTGTTTTCAAGTACTGTTCAGTTCCAAGGTTCGTGTTTTTATTTAATCCCTCTACAAGAGTAGGAGGGCTTATTAGAAAACAGGATGAAACACTTTATGTCTGTGGTTTTGAGTGCTTCCAGGATTACAGGATGCTGTGAAAAGAATAGCATCTGTTTTGTTAGGTGGTAATGTGTGTCCCTTGCAAGAGGGGGGTGTGTGCCCAAGAGAAATAAAGACTTTATTTGTTCAGGTAAATGAAGTGTTCTTTATCTGAAGATTTTTGCCTTTGGGAAAACTGGGGTGTAGATTTATGCTTTGCTATTTTACAGCAGGTAAAGGTGTAGGGGGTTTGTCACTTTTCTGGAAGTGTGGCTGTCTTGCAAACAAACGCAGTGCACATGCAGTAGCTGGTGCTTTCAGTTACATATGCAAAGCCATCTCCATCCTTCTGATGTGCTTTCATCCCTAGCTGAACTTCCTGACTCTCTCTTGCTCTATTCGCCTTGTAGTATTCCACTGAACTGAAAAAGCTGTACTGCCAGATCGCCAAGACGTGTCCCATCCAGATCAAAGTGATGACCCCGCCACCTCAGGGAGCTGTCATCAGGGCTATGCCGGTCTACAAGAAAGCGGAACATGTCACCGAAGTGGTCAAACGCTGCCCGAACCATGAGCTGAGCCGGGAGTTCAACGAGGGTAAGGAGGGCAGTGCTGTGCTGGCTGTCCCTCTCCAGAGCTGCTTGGCTGATGAGTGGCCCCTGAGGGATTTGACAGCTGCTTCAGAGGAAACCTTTTGGAAGCAGACCTCCCTGCAACACCTTGTGTAGTTTTCTGTTTCCCATGCTTGGCAGGAAGCGTCATGCAGTGCTTTAGCTGTCCCTGTTCAAGCTGTCCTTGGGAGGAAAGTACTGAAATAAATCTCACGCCGGCCCAGGTTGGATGGATGTCTGCCCCATGGCAGGCAGTGCCCCTCTGGCAGCCCTTCTCTGCGCTGCTTTTGCTCCTGCAATGAGAAGCAGCTGTTCTTGTGCTCAGGAATGAGCTTCCATGTCGCTGGGACAGAGATCTAGTAACAGGATGCAATATCATCTCCAGTCCTTAATCCACGCCTCAAAGACAGAGGGGCTGTTTATCTCTGGCAGGATAATGCTAAGTGCCAGCATCAACTGTAGGCAACATGCTTCTACATTTAACACTCTCGGTTCAGTATTAATGTTTTAATCTTTTACTTGCTTCTCCTCATGGTAGTGGAGTAGCAGCTGTTTTTAAAATGTCCCACGGTTTTCTGCAAGCTCACGGGCTGGGTTCCATTTTGCCCTGGTCGCTTAAATTCACTTAAGTTCAGATAAGCTTCTGTTTTATTCTACGTACATTATGTATCTCCTACTGTAAAAAAACCCAGTTGGTGTCAGTTAGCAGGATGTCTTAGGAGCCCGGATCCCATTGCTGGTTACAGTGCAGCCAGCTAGACAAGCCCCAAAAATAAGCAAGGACTTGGGAGTGAAAAATCAGAGTGGAGTTAGAGAGTTCTTCAAAACAGTTTTTTCTATTAGAAAGTGCTTTTCTGACAGAACTGGATTTATTGAGGGTTGATTCCATTCAGTAATGGAGTTTTAAGAAAGAAAAAGAAAACCTATAAATTCTTATTCTGAAATAATTATTTATCTAGAAATAGGTTGTATTTTGAGTAAGAAATGAACAGTTAATACACAAAAAAAAATTCTTGATATGAACCCATAGCAGACTTCTCTCCTCAGAATTTAGTTGTATGTTGTAGAAACACTGAAGAAAATTTGCAGGAAGGAAGCTTTTAATTATTGGGAAGTGGCTTAGGAACCAAGAAGATCATGTTCCCTTCTGCTGCTGCTGTAAGCAAGCACGATTTTTCAACCTGACCATTAATTAAGCGCATATTTCTCTTGTTACTTTTATCTTTTTTTTAGGATCAAGACTGATGGAAGGAGCTGATGAAGGGATAGCAATTGATAGGAAAAAGAGTAGGAATTGAGACTTGAAGGAATTTGCTTTGTTATGCATTAGAGGGAGGAAAAGAAAGGCTTTCAGCTGGTGAGAAAATCCGGCAGGAGTTATCTGCCGGAAGAGCTGCTGTGAGCTGCCATTCAGTTCCCATTTGGGCTCTCTTAGTCTGGGATCTTGGGAAGCCCTCATTCAAGTTTAGCCGCAGGAGTCCAGAGTGAGCTTGAGAAAGCCTGTGTTGCCTTTGGTGTCTGGCAGCAGGGATCTTGGGAAGGGATGCTTTAAGGGCTGGGATAGACCTCTGATGCTCTGATAGACCTCTGAGGCCACATGCGGGAGTTCCCTTGACAGCAGATCCTGCCACCACATGTGTGACCTTGCTTCATTTAACAGTGTCTCTTGTTTTTTGCCTCTTTGCCCTTGCAGGGCAGATTGCACCTCCCAGCCACCTGATCAGAGTGGAAGGGAACAGCCATGCCCAGTACGTAGAAGACCCCATCACCGGGAGGCAGAGTGTGCTGGTCCCTTACGAGCCACCCCAGGTATGCTGTGAGCTCAGGCTGGTGGCATCCTGGCACACAAAGGTGTGGAGGTTGTAACCTTAGCCAAAGGAGTTGGGATCCTGGGCTTTTCCCATCCTTATCACAGTGAATCTCTTCTTCCTCTTTGTCAGAAAAGAGCAATGAAACACCCTCTTTATCCCTTGAGAGCAGGGGTTCTTCATTTCTTTTTAGGAAGCTTTGTAGTGGGGGCCTATTTTGTGCTGGTCTGATTGCAGCCCAGCTTGGGAAATACAAGTTGACAGCTTGGAAAAAGCAGAGCTTTCCATCCATCATCTCTTCTGCTCATGCCCTTTGTCTCATCCAGGTCGGTACTGAGTTCACTACAGTCTTGTACAACTTCATGTGCAACAGTAGCTGCGTTGGAGGGATGAACCGCCGCCCGATCCTTATCATTGTGACTCTGGAAACCAGAGAGTAAGTTGTACATCATGAGTGTAACCTGTCTGGCTCCTCTTCCACTTAGGGTAGCATTCCATATCCTTAGGAGCAGCTTAGTTCAAGGGGCTATAGGATATTTTTTAGATCTTTGCAGGTGGGAGTTGCCCAGCACCCAGGAAATCCAGGCTGGGAACTGGGAGGTGCACAGTTTGGTATAAAGTTGAGGTGTGCTGCTGGCCTGTATCCAAGATGCCAGCTGATGTTTCTCCTCCCCTCTCTTCCCAGTGGGCAAGTCTTGGGCCGCCGATGTTTCGAAGCCCGTATTTGTGCTTGCCCAGGCAGAGATCGCAAGGCAGATGAGGACAGCATCCGCAAGCAGCAAGTGTCCGACAGCACAAAGAATGGTGATGGTACGAAGCGCCGTAAGTAGCTGGCAGAGCTGGGCAGATTGCACACTGGGCTGTCCCTGGGTGCTTGTGGTGCTGTGCATGGGCTTGGAGCCAGGAGGGCATTAGATGTCTGTTCTCCCACGATGAATCAGCCTAAAAATTGAGCTGGTGTTCTCAAAGCAGTATTTGACAATCTGGGTTTGTGGGCTCCCTTGCAGCGCTGCTGGTGTTAGATTAGCCCTGCCAGCAGTGGGTGGAGGGAGTGTTTATTTGCCACCTTCCAATTGTATGTCTGGGACTCTAACCTTTTGAACCTTTACTGCTTGTTTGGGGCCATGCTATTATTCTCTACTTCATCTAGCTAGTGTTTTGTGCTGTGGCAGGTGTCTGCCAGCCGCAGAGATCTAGACTGAGGCTGCGCACGAACCCTGCTGTGCGTCGGAGTCACTCTGGAAAGCAGCCTCTCTCTGTGCTCTAAAGAGAGCCAAGTACTCACTGGACATGCAGGATGTGGAAATCTGCCTTTGGTTTTGCCTGTATGCTCACTGAGAGCAGCAGGTCGAACAGCAGGGCGCAGGCTATGGTGGGAGGCAGACTGGAGTGGGGCTTTGTTCTCTCAGTGAGTTCTGCTCCCTGCTGATGGTCTCACCTTCAGGGATCACTGATTCACCAACATCTTGTGAGCACTGTAATACCAAAACTTGTCATCTTTCTTGTAAAGACCCAGTGCTTGTTCTAAGCATGGCTTCCCAGGTGTTTGTCATACATCCAGCACTCCTTGGCTGATGTGTTTACCCAGGTGACATGGCCAGCCAGCATCTGCAGTCGTGTCTGCCTTAAAGAGCCAGGAGCTGCAAATACAGTTCTGGAGTGGCATAGGCAGAGATCCTTTCAGAGCACTGCAGATCTGAGCTGGCCTTGCACTTCATATCTCCTTCATATCTCTCTTCTTGCCTTTTTCTTCTTCTTTATATACTCCTCTCCACCCTCCCACCCTTTTTTTTTTTCCCATAATGGAATGACTTTGGGGTTTCTCTTCCAGCTTTTCGACAAGGAACTCACGGCATACAGATGACATCTATCAAAAAAAGACGTTCCCCAGATGATGAGCTCTTATATTTGCCAGTGAGTTCTCTCTATCTTTGTATTTACCCTATGTTTAGTATCTTCCTTAGTGACTTGAGGCTCACCTAGACTTCAGAGAGAACTGAGTATGGGGTTGGGGTGTGAAAGAGTAATTTCTGTTTTCTTTAATCCCAAGAGCTACCTATTTTAAATATGTGTTCCAAATAAAAAGTATTAAAAATCCCACTAGGTGCTAAGAGTGGCTTATGCAAGGCATATGAGAATATCCCAAGGGATTTATCTGTCTTGGTGGAAACATTGTCTTTGAGATCTAACTAGGTTTCCTCCTCTGGGTCTGTGACACATGACCTTTCTCTATAAATACTGGGTGTTGTGTTACTGACAGGTGGATGCTCCTGTGGCTTTTATGTGTATTACCACTGTAACACAGTGACAGAAGTGAAATATGCTGTATTAAGTGTAGGCTCAGAAAGGGCAAGAAATATCTCTAATTGGCCATTTAGCTTCTTCCCCATGAGCCATGTTTAGTTGGATAACTCACAAACCATGGTGTGCTTGGAGGAGAAGGGAGATCCAAACCCAGCTCCCAAGTTCAAGTGCTGTCTTTTCTGAAGGCGTGTAAGATTCAGCACCAGATATGCTTACATCTGAGGCAGCTAAAGACATGTTCTGTGTAGATAGGTTGGATCAGAATGTTGCATTTGGCTGGCACAGATTCACATTGAGCCATATGACAACCCCAGGATGTTCATTAGCCTGTGGTGTGAGATCACGACTCTTCAACATTATGTGCTGCACCTCTAGCACAAGGCTTAGCAGTTTTATCGTGTGTGCATAGTGTATAAACAGAGTATTTGCATCCTGCCCTCACTGTTTACTTGACTTTATCTAAAACTCTCTAGGGTGACTGCACTAAGGACTACAAATGCAGCCCTTTAAAGCTTTTCTTTCTCCCCCAACCTCCTTTCCTTTTCCCATGATCCAGGTGAGGGGACGGGAGACGTATGAAATGCTGCTGAAGATCAAAGAGTCCCTAGAGCTGATGCAGTACCTTCCCCAGCACACGATTGAGACCTACCGGCAGCAGCAGCAGCAGCAGCACCAGCACTTGCTCCAGAAGCAGTGAGTACCAGTGTGCTTGCTGTGTCACTGCAGTGGGGACAGTGGGGAAGGGGGAGAGAGGAGAGAGACACGGAAGGCTTCTGCACAGTTGTTCTCAGGGACATGGTGCTCAAATGAGGGCAAGCAATAGGACGAAGCAGTCCTCCTTCCCTGAGTGCACCACCTAACTTCTTACAAGGTCCCTCTCTAGTCCCACACATTTCACCTTTTGGCCTCGGAGGGTGAATGAGAATGGGCTCAGTGCCTCGTTTCTGGCTTCCAGCTAGAGTCCAAGGCACAGCACAGTGAGGCAGAGCCCTTGTCAACCTGTGGTCAGAAACCGGCTCTATGTCCCTGTCCCAGCTAGGACACAGGCTGAGTGCACTCCTCTCTCACCTGCTCCATGGGAATGGCAGCAAATGTGGAGCCATCTCCATGCCTTCTTCAGGGTTTACATCTGAGTATCTTGCCAAGAGTATGTAGAGCTGGGACTGTGACCACCAGCTCAGCGGAGTGCTTGGACCCCACTGCAATGCATCTCTGGTGCATTGAAGGGCTGGTGTCTCAGTGGTGCAACAGTACTTCAGGCTGTTCAGCTATAAGAGCAAGGTTGAAACACACAAGATTTCCTTTGTGGCCAGTGAGCACTTCAAAGAAAGATTTCATACACCCTTCAAAGTGTTGTCAAAAACTGCACTTTGCTAGCTGACTGTTCACATTGCTCATGAGAAATTTTCCATTCTCTCTGAACTCAGCTGACAGGCCTGCACTGGGATTGCTTTGGGTGCAATAAGTACAAGGATAGGGATAGGGAAATGGAGGGCCAAATAGGTGTCAGGATTCCATGTTCCTCTTGGTTCCCAAAGCTTTGCAGTTACAGAGGCTTGGGCAGACAATGACTTCCGAGACGGGCTGTAAGCACTGTCATTCATGAGCATTGCTTCATCTGCTGTCTTGGGTGACAGAAAATAGCCCCCCAGGCTGTTGGTGGCTGCCAGCGGTAGTGCTTCGGATCCCATGCATTCCTGCTGGGAAGCTCTCACGTCAGGAGGCTGTGGGTATAACTCGTTTCTCTGCAGAGGTTAGCATGGGGCCAAGGCACCACATAAGTCCCACTTGAGCCTGTAGGGATTTATTTCAGTGCCTTGGCCTTGTCTCAGGACTTCTGCAATACCACAGCTTTCTGCCAGGTCTCTGCATGTGTTCACATTTCAACCTGTGTGTTTTTAGTGTCAGCTGGAGTCTTGTGGAGGTGTGAAAAAACCCTTCTGCCAAAATGTCTGGAGCATCCAGGGGCTCTGGACTCTTACTTGGGGCACTTAAAAATCTCATTATTATTATTTACTTTTATCAGCCATCTGCACCGTTTGTATATACTATAGCTTGTATTTACTAGCTCCTAGGTATTGTGGCCTTTGTGTGCTCTGCTGATTGCCTTCAAAGCTTCACCTGAACTACAGCCATTTCAGCTGAGAAATGGTTTTGTAAGCAGAAATGGACAGCAGCAGATGACAATTTTCCCTTGGTGCTGACAGTTGGCTTTGCCATAATTACTGTTTTCTTTCTTTCTATGTCGGTAGAATAGGTTCCTGGTAAATGAGGTTGGTATTTGTGTTACCTTTAAGACCAGCATGGAGAAGTCCAGCAACTTAATTTAATGAAACTCCTTTTGGCATGCCTCCTGGCACTTGTCCAGTTATACACTCATTTTTCTCAGTTGCTGAGTGTGCTCAGATACAGGGGAGAAAGATTAAGAGCTTTTAAGAGTGCCAACAGTGGGGGGAAAGAAAACTTTCAGTGTTTGTCCAGAGCTGCTGCAGTTGTCTCTACTGACAGCCTGCCATCAAGCAGGGTCCTCTGTGCTGAAATGCATGTTCAGGCAATAGTTTCTTAGGTGTACTTTGTGTCTTGGTGCTTTTTCCTCCTTAATCCAGGGTATGACTTAATATCTAAAGGAAAGTGTTCAGGGCAAGGGGATGTTTAGGCTGACAAGACTCTAAGGTGCAGTTGCACCCCAAAAAAGAGCTGTAAAGGAGTTTCAGTCTCAATGTGAGAATGGAGAGAGCAGCTACTTTGTAGGGAATGGTTTGGATAAGAGCAGCCTCGCTATGTGAGCAGGTTTCTGGGAGATGTCTTGCCACTGCTTCCTTGTCAAGCTGGCCAAACTCAGGAGCACAGGGACTCCTTTTTGAGTCTCTTTTGGCCTTTCACTTTGTATGTAGGGATCTACTTAATCTTGGTCTCTGTTCACCTTTAGTACAATGCACATGTGATAAGTGGGAGCTGGGAAAGTGTGTGTGCTGTGACCAAGTTGGAATATGTTGGAGGCTGTAGGTCCCAGCAGGGCTCTGAGGGACTGGAGCATTTGAAAGTTGCCTTTGGCTCTTCATTCTCAAAATGGAGCAGCATCCACATGTGCTCCAGAGTCAAGCTTCAGTGGAGGAATTGCTTGATTTTTCAGTTTCCTTTTCTGGGCAGTGATTAACATGGAAAAACTATCTAGCTGTGTGGAAAGAGTTTTCCCTTTCACTCCTTCAACATGGAAAGCCTCACCTTGTTGGAAGAGTAGGAAAAACAAGGTTGAGATTATCATGGTGAAAGGTAGTTTTCCAAAATGACAGATTTATACTTTTAAAACAACTGTGTTATTCCTCTTGTGCACTTACTGACCAGCATTGCATTTGACAGGACAGCAGATGCAGCTGTCTTACTATTCTGAAATAAAAAGGACAAATCTGTTGACAATCAGAATTCTTGTGTCCTACTAGATGACCAAAATACTTGAATGCTCCACATTGTGCTGGACCACAATATTTCTCTGTCTCCTCTCCTCTCTCTGATTGCTTTTTTGTGCATGGTTTTCTCATGTTTACTTTTATGCCAAATACCTTCATGATCATAGGTGGGAAGTTGTTGGGTGCAGTTTCTATTATTCCTTTTTCACTGTCAAATCCTGGGGCCCATAATTGAACAGCAGCTCATATGTTTTAGAAGATTTCCTTTTCATAGTCTACCACTATTTGTGCAAAACGTAGATTTGCCAGGTGATTACTGCTGCAAGAGATATCAGAGGTGGCTTGTGCTTTGTTGGGGAGGGAATATTTCCTCATTACCCTGCTGTGAAATACATTCACCATCAATATTTCCAGGAAGTTACCTGTACAGTCTTTAAGGATTTCACTAGAAAACACTTTGTCGTGTGGTGTGTTTCACTCTGCTGAGCACTGTTTTCAAAACTGTCTGTATTTCAGTTCCCTACAGCAGAGAATCACAGAATATACCAAGTTGGAAGAGACCCACAAAGTTCATAAGGAACACCAAGTCCAACTCCTGTGATTGAAGGGTTTTCACAGTCTTCCAGTGGCTACCAAGAAGAGGACTCCTATGTCCAAGTGGGATCTTATACCCCAGCAAACATTTCTTTCATATCAGCAGGGCTGCAGCTGCTAGCCCACCTTTCAATCTAGTGAGCAGTACCCCTCATTATCCAAATGGGAAGGAATTCTCCTCATAAGTGAGCTGTGACAGAACTGAGCTATCCAGTGCCTGGAGTGCTCCAGCTGAGCTGTGAGCTGCAAGGATGCAGCAGTGCTTGTTGTTGTGGAAAGGGGGCTGGTGGGGAAGGTACTCTTTGTACTTCACCTTGTTAATCTCACTTTTCGTGTGAAAGCTAATAGTTGATTTGTGCATGATTTGATTTGGTTTTGTAGTGCTATGCTTGCATGTGAACTCCAGGCACCTGGATAGTGTTCTCACTACAGAATGGCCAAGATGAAAGGAACCAAGTAGAAGTGCTTTGTGGGCTCAGAAAGTACAGTACCATCTGCATCAACTGGTGGCCCCAGGAACCCTTGGCTTTTCAAAAGGCAGTTGTTGAGCTGTAATCAAGTAGCTGTGGCAAATAGGCACCATTCTCCCTCTCTAGCACCAGCTTCAGGTTTTGAAGTGATTGTTGTTAGAAGTGGACTTGATGGAAGCTGCTAGTCCTTTTCCCCTTTGGTTGAATGCTTTTATTACTCTTGTATCTGTCACTGGAAACATTTTCAGGGCTTTATTTGTACCCATGAGACTAGGACAGAAGTGAATTTCCTTATGAACTGGTTGGTTTGCTTCCTTGCCAAGCTCTTGCTTGTGCCTGGCGCTTTTCAGCTTCTTGAATCTCCCTGTTACATACCCTCACTGTCGGTGCTAAGCCATCTTCTTTTTCCCCTCTTTGAAAGCCCATACTGTGATCATGAAGGTGGAAAGTGACTGTTTCTCTTTTGGTGGCTGGCAAAGGGTCCTGTACATTCATCTTTTTCTTTTCTCTGGTTCCTTCTTTACAGTCTCCTTTCAGCCTGCTTCAGGAGTGAACTCACGGACTCAAGGAGAGACGCTCCCAAACAGACCGATGCCATCCTAAAACATTCCAACCCCCCACACCCATCAATATATCCATAAACCGAGCTGGCAGGGTCACTTTGCCCAGCTGGCAGGACTAGGAACAGTGGGACAAACACACAGCCACATAGCAGAAGAGTGAACAGTAAGAGTAAACTGAAGGGACTCAAGCTTTGCAAAAACGACAGACACTTCTACAGACCTCTTAGCTGTAGCCCATAGCATTGTGAGGTTGGGAACCACGATGTCGTCTGTCATGGTGTAACTTTTTTTTTCCTGTTTTTGTAATGTGTTGATATTCTTTCTTCTTACTTCTGTATTTGTGAAACTCGGCAGGGTTTCTCTGAGCAGGTCTCAATTTTAAAATGCATTTTGTTTAAGTTAAAAAATGTGTCCATGGGCTGGTGGGATGGAAGCAGAGGATGTGTGTTTAAATGGTCTGTGATAGTTAATTTGGCCTGTTTAATGCTGGTCATGCACTTATAGTGCAAGTAGCTGATGTATTTATACTGCTGGACAGGGAGAGGTAATAATTATATGAACTGGCACTGCTAAGAAATCAACTTTTTTTTTTCCTGTAGAAATACCCTCTACTTTGGCATCATGAATTGTTTCCACTTATTTCCAGCCTTAAAGGGTTTTATCTAAAGTACATCAAAATTGTAAAGAAGACTGGCTTAACTGACTTTGCACCAACACTGCTGGCATTGTTCCAGCTTTACTGAACTTAGGGAGTTCCTCCTGACTCTGTGGGCTCGATCCAAGTTGTGAGCTGAACTGCACAAGTTGAAAGTGTGGTTGAAGTTTAATGACATCCATGTGTGCCCAGTGTCCTGTTCCCTTGCAACTCAGGGTGCAGAGTGTCCAAAACTCCCTAGTGCCCTACCTGTGAAAAGGGATTGGAGCTTGCCCCTTTCCTTACAGATGTTCAGAAGTTATTAGATGTTGCCTTAGCATTTTAATCAACCCTACTATCTTTTGCCCCTTCTCTCCAAACCTCATAGTTCAAAGGAAAGCAGTGCCAGTGTATGTTGCAGTTGACTCAGCCAAGTGGTCTCAGGCCATGCCCACCTTGTCCATAAATCCTGCAACCAGACGATCTTGCTAATTGTGTCTATGAAGGGCATCTGGATTTAGCAATTCCTGCACAGAAGACTCTTTCTCAGCAAGGACTTGTAAATTCTCACACTGCTCCTATCAAACTCTGTCTCTGAAAGCTGTTCACGTGGGACTTGACAAGGAGGGGTCTATGTCAAGCCCAGACTGTCATGAAAAAGGAACAATCAACAAGCAAGTGACATGCCATGGAGTTAACCTGGCCATACTGAGTGTGGCACTGGGTGTGGATACTGGCAGTGAAGAAGGAGGGAGTTGAGGGTGGGCATTTTTCCCACTGAGAGATGCTCAAACATCTTTACATGAAGAGCAGCCCCTAATGCCGATATGGAAGTGTCCTTCAACCCACACTCTGAGGCATTACTTCTGAGGAATCCTCTGATGTTCACAGCAGCAAGAAATGTGAAGAAGTTACTGAAGGTACACCAGGATAAGTGTCTGGGGAGCAGAGCTCAGTTGCAAGTGCCAGTGATCAGCAGCTCTGGAGAAACCCAGGAGGCTGTAGCAATCCTGCTGGGAATCCGTGTGCCTTGCAGTGCAGTCTGTGCTGGATTTATTTGGGGCAGATGCGTACCCAACTCTGACAAACTTGTGGTTAGGCAACGTGAAGAGAAGGTGCCTCCCAAATGCAGAGTGGGCTTGCTGGCCACCCACCAAGGAAAAAAAGGCCTGATGCAGTCACAGAAGACAGTTCTCTCTGAACTTCACATCATCTGCTTCCAGGCAGCAGAGCTGGGATCTGAGCTGGTGATGACTCATACTAGCATCTCCTTTGAGAGCCATATCCCATCTCTGGGTATCTCCAATGTCTTAGCTGTACTACAGCAGTTTGGAGGAGGCCTGGTGGAAAAGAGTCCCCCAAAATTGGGATATTAAGTATGTAAATAGTAGGCATTGCTGGTGTTTAATTATCTGTTTCATACAGTTACAGCTCTGCCATTGTTCCTTGTATAAAGCTGATCAAAACTAAGTGCCTCTTTACCTTGCCTGGAAATTCCAGGATGTTTTGAGGTCACAAAGCACGTCACTATTTTTATGTGCCTTTTTATTTGGGAGAAGAAAGGCACTGTGATTCCTTTCCCTGTGAGAGGTGGGAATCTGAACTGTAAATGCAGCTCAGACATAGGATTATGCTTGGCACTGTTTTCTGTCCTTCCAATGAAAGTTTACTCCTGGATTTTGGTCTTGTCTGCTTCTGGATGGCAATATGGAAATACTGTGACAGGGAAACACTGATCTGTATCTAGAGCTCTGTTCCAGGGCCTGTCCTCCAGCAAGTTTGAGGAGGCAGCCCAACAGAAGATAGAAGGCATCCACAGCTTGCATTGGGAGATTCCAGTTCATCATTTGGTGTGACCTCTAGGAAATCCCTTATACTGTAATGGGCAACACAACATCTCAGACTTCTACTAAACAAGAATTATTTGGATCCTGTTTTCTAGGAAGTTTTTCTGATTTGTCCTACTTAAGAGAATGATGATTGTGAAGCTGATCTTACTTGTGACTTGATTTGCTTACCAACTGCCAGGTGGTTCTATTAGAAGGTGCTGTTCTTTCTTCTTTTATCAAATACCTGGAGCTGAAAGCAATTTGAGTTGCTTTGTAGTCTGTCCTCTGCAGATAAAACGAAAATTTTTTTCCCAGCTGTCTTTTCATTGCTTCTTTGCCATCTCCATGTCTTCAGGAAAGTAAGCCTTTTCCTTTCAAGAAATAACCAAGTGGACTAATTGGGCCTTATCAGTCAGTCAGATCATATCAGTCTGTGTCAACTACTTGATGTATATCCGCTCCCTGTATTACAGCTCCATTTCCTGGAGAGCAGATTGCATCCACAGTCTGCCTTGAGAAATTCCCATACCTGAAATCTAAGGGGAGTCATTACTGCCACTGCTGTCCCTGTGCTGTAGTTCCTGTCTGCCCAGTAACTGTTGGAGCTCCTCCTTTCTATGCTCCCAGTGAGGTACCAAGCCTACAAACCGCTGGTGTGATTGTAAAGATGCACTGTTGTTTGCTTTAGAATAGCAGCTGTTTGGGATATGGGGAGCAAGGGCATCTCTCTTCTTTTTAGTGTCCTGCTGCTTCACAGACCTGCAAAGCAGGTGAGTGCAATTGAGCATCGCCTGTGTCACTTGTGTGCCATTATTAGACTACATCAGTGACACCCCAGGATTATGCAGCCCTGTAGGAAACATTGCTTTAGAGACCATTGTCAAAGCATGTTGGCCTTTTGGGAACCTGGGATGTGATCCTTGGAGTGGCTACTGAAAGAGAAGGCAGACACAACTGGGCAGTTCTGATTCGACTTGAGTGTCTCTGCATTGAGTGGCTCTGGGATTTCAGGGGCAGCTAACTGTAGGCACAGGGGTTTGGGTGAAATCTTAAACTTGGAGCCTGAGCTACCCAATTGCATTTCATTAACTTGTGATGTCATTTGCATTAAGGCTGCTTACATGGCTGTGTGCTCCTTTAGTGAATGAGGACTCTGATCTGCTCAATCAGGCAATTGGTCTATCCCAGCAGTTTGCTACCTCTTGTGAAGGTCTGGTATCCAGTGAGCTGGGAAAGTGTAGAGTTATACAAGGTAACCTGTGAACTGAACTTTGTTCATATATGGGAGAGGGAAGTTCCTTCCTGACCTCATGAGATGATCAGTATATGCCTTGAAGCGTGAGAGACTGATTGCCGTCATATGAGCTTGCATAACTACAAATGTTATTTGCTAAATAATTACATAGCCTCTTGAATAGAGAACTCAGTTGCAGAATGTGACTCAGTGCCTTTTGTATCAGACTGTTCCAAGTAGTATAATAGTCTCTTAATTGAAGTCCTTATACCTTGATATTAAAATGCATTTCATTGGCATTGATATCAAAGAAATGTTAATGCTCTGACTTCTAATCTTTCTTGAGACATAGTAAGTACAATTTTAATGAAAATCACTGTGCATGACTTTCTTATATCTGTTTCAAAAAAATCAAGGAAAAAGCAATATATTTTAAATGAATCCTCAAACTCCAAGTAGTCCTTATGCTTAATACCAAAACCATTTTCTTGTGTTTCTAAGGCTCTTGCTATATTCATGTGTGACATGAATTTTCAATAAAATTTTGCATCTTGGTTTATCTTGTGACTTTTCTTTGGCTAGATGGCTTTCTGTAGGCCTGTTAAACATCTGCTCATGTGATGGAATAGCTTAGTTGAAACTAGTATGGGTACAAAGAAAAATGGTTTTGTTTTCTGTTTTATTCTTGAACTTGATTTTGTTGTTCTTGACTCTTACGAGTATGAATGAGATAAGAGCGCAGTCCCTAACTCCATTAATACGCTATATGTTAAAAGCATTTATTTTCTGAAGTGTTTTTAAAGCTTTGGGTTGGCTTGTGTTTGATTGGTTTTTGTTTTTCTTTCATCTCCAAAGTATTTTGTAGTCTCCTAATTAGCTTTGCTGAGATCACTGTTGGTGGTGGAGAGGGCAAAGACAGGCCTTCTGCTGACCTCAAACAATGCAGCTCAGTCTCTTTCGGGAAGCTTTTGTTGATTTGACTTGGAATTTCACTGTGTTCATGGTGACTTTCTCACTTGAAGATCATGCAGATTTTGCTGTAAGAGGCTCTTCATGTGTATATTAATTTCAGCTGAAGCTCAGTTAAGTACCTGAACCTGTGAAGTAGAGATACTCATTGGTCCTAAATCCAGAAGCCTTCTAGGCTAAGGGTGGTGTCAACCTGACTTGAATTTCATGACTGGCCTCAACTTCCATAATTGGAGAATTGAAACCTGAGATCTGAATCATTCCCTTCACTCTGAAAAGTTGGGTCTGAACTTCATGGCTCGGTTTCACTTCCCCTTGGGAGTAGCTGCCATTGTTAATATTAATTTGTGAAGCTTCTTGTGCTTTCCACTTCCTTGAGTCTATGAAGTTTGCTGGATCCTGTCCTGCATCTTCACTGCCAAAGGACAGTTCACACCCTTCTGTACCTCCTGTAATTGTCTAATTAGGTAACATTTCTGCAGGGCCTTAGATGTTCTAGCCTGTTAGCATAGATGTTTTCTCCACCCAACACTGCAGGTCTTGAAAGTGCAGGAAGCTGGAGACAATGTAATTGTATGGAACTTGACCTTGAGTGCTGAAGGTTTTAATAAATTATCTAGGAATAAGCCTTTTCTTTCCTTTCACACTTTGCTTATTTGGAGTAATAATTATTCTATTTGCATAGAAGAAAATCTAGTTCCCAGGAATTGGTGTAACCAGTTATACCCAGATGGGAACAAGTTTCCCAACGGGAAGTAAGATGGGAATGTCCCATGAACATTCCCCATGGGGTCACTGTGATACTAGTACCGGACTCTGTGGCGAGTTGGGCAACCTCTGCTCTGCTGGGTGACCATGGCGTGAGGTTACTTGTGTTTGGGTAGCAGGCACATTTCCCAAATCTTTGCCCAGTCCTACAAATGCCCCTGGTGTCAGAGATGAGAAAAACCTGCTCCCTTGTGGCACGGCGGTGCTGTGCCAGTTGTGCTGTTAGACCAGCTTTCATGATAATTTTCTGCATATCCCACATAAGACCCCACTCCAGATGGGATGCCACAGCCGTAACTCTATCTGGGAGCTGGGCTGTCGTTCAGAAGCAGCCCAGTCTTGGCAGTCTGGATCGCTTACATGGCGGGATTGCAGCTGGGACCCTCGGGGCTGGGCTGCAGGGAGCTCTGGCAAGCTTCTCTGGCCTACTCCACGAATATGCTGGATGGAGTTTAGGGCTGGATGGACTTGAGGGAGACTAGTGCTGTTGTCAGGTGCTAGTAGGAACTTGATCTTCTTTGCAAGCAGCCTGCGGGGTTTGGATACCAGGTTTGCGTTAACGCCTGTCGGCATCCCAGTCAGCTCTGACCATCTCAGTAGTGGTCCTTAAAGTGCATGGAATTTGTCTTGAACATAGAGCTGCTGGCTGTTAAATAGACACCTGAGAACAGCCTGATTATATGAATAACTAGGAATTTTGGAGAAACCAAAAGCGTGGCCCAATCTGAAAAGTGTTTCTGTGGTAAGGTTTCAGGGGTATTCAGGATGATTTGAGATGGCTTCCTTAGTTCTTGTTCTTATGAAAGTCTTTGACCATGAGGAGAGTTTAACTTAAAAATACTCTTCAAATTTTGGCAGCTGTTTGCTGCCTTTCTGTGTATTCTTTTCAAGTGAAAAACTTGCACAGACACTTCTTATATAAAAAGTTTCAATCAAAAGTAAAGCTTTCCTTTTTTTGGTCTTTCACTTTTTTTTTAAGTGCTGAGAATATCTGGGAAATTTCTTATTTCCTGTTGACTCATTCTCCAGTGATTGTTGTCTGTGATGCTCCTATGGTGTCAGTGATTTTACTGGCCATGTAACACTTTGGATGCACACTCTGAACAACAGCTGCTGTGATTCCTGTCCTAACATCTCCTTGGTTTGCAGGACCTCCATGCAGTCGCAGTCCTCGTATGGCTCCAACTCTCCACCACTCAACAAAATGAACAGCATGAACAAGCTGCCCTCGGTCAGCCAGCTCATCAACCCCCAGCAGCGCAATGCCCTGACCCCAACTACCATCCCTGACAGCATGGGAACCAACAGTAAGAAACTCTTATTCCTCCTTCTCCTGCTCCCTGCGTGTTCCCTGCTAGTCTGGACAAGAAGACTTGGCATCTCCAAGCAGCTAGTGTTAAGCTGGAGAGCCTAGAGTCATTCATCGTGAACCTACAGAGCCAAATAAATATTGCTAGCTGGTGTGCCATGGGGCAAGGCTTCAGCATCCTGCTCAGAGCCTCACAGGATGAACAGAGCTGCTTCTTGCTGCGGATCTAGCTGGCTGCACTGTCCTCTGGCTTTCGAGACTTGTTTCTTCTTCTTTTCCCATCAGAGGAGATGCAAATGTTGGCAACGTTTTTTTTCCCTCAGTTCAATTCACAGACAGTTCTTAATTTCAAAGGAAACATCTTGCAACTCTGTTCCTCCTGGCTGCTGATGTGTGCTCAGCAGCCCTGTAAATCCAGGATGACAGACACGGTTCTGGGAGCTGAGTTTTGGTGGGACTTTCTTGGTTGGTGTTTTGTTTTTTAATTTATTTCCGAACAGCTGGACTCTTGCCCACACCTGTTGCTGATCCCCTTCTGATGCTCTTGCTGTCTCTGAAAACAAAGCTGTTTGGCTGCTGTATTAGGTTACTCTGCTGGCTCTGTCCTGCTCCTCTCCTGTGGCAGGGCAAGCCAGGGTTTCTATCCAGCCTGTCTGGGAAGGGAGGTGTCATGACAGTGGCGCTTTCTCCTGTGAGGGAGACCTCCCGAAGGACTGTCTGCCTCCTGGTCCTTGGCACTGCCTGAAACTTCTCATGAGCTTGTCCTGTGCAGGGCTTTACAGGGGATTTCAGGCTGCTTCAGCTGTGGGTGCTGTCCTTGGGTACCCCGCTGGGGGCAAAGCCGGGGTCTGGGCATGCCTGGGTAACAATGTGCTCCTCCTTCTTCTCTCCTCCAGTTCCCATGATGGGCACCCACATGGCCATGACCGGTGACATGAATGGCCTGAGCCCCACGCAGGCGCTGCCTCCTCCCCTCTCCATGCCTTCAACGTCCCACTGCACCCCTCCTCCTCCATACCCCTCAGACTGCAGCATCGTCAGGTGAGCGGGAGCAGGCTGCCCGGCACATTTCTGACTCAAAGGGAGCAGAGGCCTTGGGTCAGGAGCCTGAATGATCCTGGAGCACTGGATCGCACAGGGCCCTTGGCAGTCTTAAGGCTGGCACCCTCTGGGCACTGAGCCTTAAATCCCCACCTCTGAGCAGCTGAGAGAAACAGGGACATTAGGACTGCAAGAAAGTCGAGGAATGCAGCACCTACTGGACTGGTGGAGTTCGAGGGTGCCAGGCAGTCTTGCAAACATTTCTTGTTTTTCTTCTTTCTCTTTGGCCACTTGACAAGCCATGGCTGGGGTCAGAAGCCCTTCTGGCCTTTGTGAGGTTAAACCGGTGGAAAGATGCTGCCCATAAATGAGGAATCCTTTACACTTAGGGAGGACTGTGCTCATTGGAAGTGCATGATGTATCTGAGCCCCAGACCCCATGCCTTGCTGAAGCCCTCAGGGCATACACCAGGATGCCGTGTGCTCAGCCACCTTCTGGGTGATGTGATCTGGCAGGAGGGTCTGTGTGAGCCCTCCTGCCTCAAGACCCAGACTGTGCAGTACTGGCTCTTGACTAAGACAAGATGCTGCCATGAGGGCTGGCTGCTGGCTGCTGAGCTGAAGGACTCCCTCGTTTGTTTGATGTGGCAGCGATGTGGCTTGCTCGCCTGGGATGTCTTGGAGGAGGTCAAGCCAAGGGTCAAAGCTTTGTTTCCTGTTGCTGCAGATTGGCTGAGTGTTTGGTTTTTCTGTGGTTTGGGCTGTTGCAGCCAGGGTGATCCTATTTTTCTCTCTCCTTCCTTCCTTCCTCCTCTGCAGCTTCTTAGCGAGGTTGGGCTGCTCATCCTGTGTGGATTATTTCACGACCCAGGGGCTGACTACCATCTATCAGATTGAGCATTACTCCATGGATGTAAGTAACTCCTCACCATTTCCTTTTTTTGCACTCTTGGCCCTGTTTTAGGAACAGGTGAGAAATCCAGACTCAGTATACTCTTGTTTTTACATGATTAGTTTGATTTAAGGCTATTTCACCTAGAGAAACGATGTTGTGAGGTGAAGGGAGGCTGGACTTGGGGCCAGCACTGTAACTGCCTTGCCTGGCACAGCAAAAGAGTGTCTCCCCTTCCCCAGCTCTCTCTGTTTGAGCCCCCAAAGAGGCCCCAGCCCACGTGCCTCTTAATTCTGCAAGGCTCGGCTTCAGTTTACACCTCACTCGCCTGCAGACAAGTAGGCTGTCCAGAAGTGGTCTGCATTTTGCCCTCTCTGCTTCTGTTTCTGACCTTACCTTAATCATCTTTCCTTGCCACTGACATCTCATTCCTGTTTGTTGTTTTCCTGTTTTTTACTCTTGCATGACTTTTGCTGCAGGTTTGCTGTTTCTTCTCCAGAGCCATTGCTCTCTTCTGAGCTGGCTGTCCCATTTTTTTCCCCCAAGACTTTGGGAGACTGTGGTGCTTTTGCTCCCTAGTGTGGGTTGCCTTCTTTCTGCTGCTGCTCTAATTAGAAAAGCTGACTCAAATTAACCAGAGTTGGTTGCTAATTTTTTCAGAAGCTGATACCATGTATCCCAGAACTTACGTAATGCAACCCTCAGGTTTTGCACCAGAAATGATGGGGCCTCAAAGTACAAATTTTCTAAGGTTATGTGTCTGTTATTAAATTTGGTTATGTTCAAGTAATTAAGACAGCTCCTACAGAGACAGATCTAGAGCTTTGAGTACTGGAGCTCAGGCTTTGATTCTAAAATCCTTTGCAGGCTTTGAAATAAATATGGAAATTTTCAAAGCCATTGACCTTCAGCAGCCTGGCATCCCCCATGACTGCCAGCCAGCAGATCTCCCTGAGGTTGCCTTGGAGGTCTTGTAGTCCAGTTAAGCTTCTAGCTTTAGGTCACAACGTCTTATGCATGAATGAGTGTTTTGTGCAACTTAAAAAGAAGACTTTGTGCCTTCAAAACGGGCCCCTGCTGCCTCATGGCGACACATGCCTGTTCCAGAGTGAACCACCACTTCCATGATTAGTGGTTTGTCTTCTGCTGTGCATGGTGGGCACTTGGATTGTAGCAGCTTTGGTGGATCTTGGTGGCCCAGAGGCTGTGTTCACTTCTGGAGCCCAGCTTTGCCCCAGGATTCCCCTGCTAAGCCCCGCACCTTGCCTTGCAGGATCTGGTGAGCCTCAAGATCCCGGAGCAGTTCCGCCATGCCATCTGGAAGGGCATCCTGGACCACCGGCAGCTCCATGACTTCTCCTCCCCTCCCCACCTGCTGCGCACCCCCAGCGGCACCTCCACGGTGAGCGTGGGCTCAAGCGAGACGCGCGGGGAGCGGGTCATTGACGCCGTGCGCTTCACACTCCGGCAAACCATCTCCTTCCCACCCCGCGACGAGTGGAACGACTTCAACTTCGACATGGATGCCCGGCGCAACAAACAGCAACGCATCAAAGAGGAAGGGGAGTGAGAGCCACTGGCCCCCCTCCACCCCGCCTCAGCCACAAACTGCTCAGCCCTTCATTTGTCTTCCTTCTGCTTGGTACTGCACCCCCAGCTGATGGGCGGAGGGAACCTTCTTGCTCACTCCTGCTAGGTTAAGCCGTGGGTGCTGTCTGGGTTGTACCCCTGGATGGCAGCCTCCACCCCAGCTCTTGCAAGAGGAACAGCTGAGCGAAGGGGGAAGGCGGGTGGTATTTCCTTGAAAACCATTGACCTTCATGAGAAGGCCAACTTGTTTTGTGTTTTCCTTTGGGGAGAGGGCTTCTTTTCTTGACTTTTGAATCCTTATACACCTTGTGGGTGCCCTGACCTGCAAACTTGTTCCCAGTTTGAAAAGCAGGAAGGTTAAAATAAAATTCTAAAAAGAAAAAAAAAAAAAAAAAAAAAAAAACCCCAAACAAACAAAAAAAAAAACCCAAAAAAACCCTCAAGCAACCAAACCCACCCTGACAACAGCATCAAATGCAAAAAGCCCAAAACAACCAAATCCTGAACTGCCAGTTCATCTGAAAAATAAATGGGAATCGGTCTGCTGAACATTGCACTTAAACAGCCTCTTCCCGTGGAGCTGAGTGCTCTGTTCATGTGTAATATTCTCCAGCGGAGACAGCACATGCACTTTGCTGGGCAGGCCAGCATTTATGGCACCTGCATCCAACTTTTTCCTTTTCCCTCACCTTCTCTGGAAAAACCAAGCCTGCTGTCTCTTCTTGATTTGGATATACATTCATGTGTATCTGCTGGTTTGCTTCTTTCAGGCTTGAAGTGTAAATAAAGCTACTGATCACTCCTGCATTCTGCCTCCACCCAACCTTTAATCATAATGTAATACTACTGATATTTAAGCCATAGAATTAGGCTTTGCCACACATATGCAGCCTGGCTAGTTTAGCATAAGGATTTGCCCACTTAGCCTCCAGTTGAATGGAGGAGCAAGAGCTGCGCACTGGTTTGTAGGGCTTCAGCTATCCTAAACTCAAACAGTCTTTTGTTTAGACCAGGCTAGATTGTTTTCCTCCCAAGTAAAGTAGAACTGTCTTTAGATTTATCTGTAATAGATTGGAAGCTGTTGTGTTTGTTGCTAAAGGTTGTGACAAGCAACTAGAAGTGGAGACTAGAAAAAGAACTGCCGACTGCCTTAAAACAAGGATCAGTTCCTGGTACTATGGGTGTTGTTACTGCAGCAAGCCATGTTTACATGAGAAATTGATTTTTCTCTGTTTTTTTTCTTTATTGGTTCTATGACAGTTGTGCTCTGAGGCATTTCCTCTGACTGCCAGTGGTCCTGTGGACAAATAACTGAACAGTGTGTGTTTTCACATTTTTAATGGCCAAGGTAGAGAGACTCTAAGGTATACTAAACAAACCTAAGCTGAGAAGCAAGGCTCAGCATAGCTGCTTTCAAGTTGGCTTGCTCTTTTTAACGGTAAGCCTTTTTTTTTTTTTTCCTTGGCTGGGGAAAGATCAAAAAGCAGCTTAAATGACTTGTTATCCTACCTTGCTACAGCTGAATAGTCTTGTTTCAATGCAGGGGCTGTTTTGTGAGCCCTACTCTGTGCCACGTATTTCATTTAAGTCCAGTATGGTTAGCATCCTCCATCTGTCTGTTGTGCCAGGTCTGTGTTGCATTCAAAGACTGCCTTTTGGTAGCTGTGCAAGCCTGTTTTGGTTAGCTATAAATGGTAATGTCTGATGGTTACACTGTAAAGTCTGTATATAAATATTTTTTTGTATGTGTAATTTTTGTTTTCCTACAGCATATCATGACAATTTTTATTTCTTCTTGGGCTACTGGGTCTGACAGAACCACAATAAAATGTTTGTTTTTCTGTTTTTTAATTATTATTTTTATGCAGAATGCTTACAATATACTGTGTAACAAACAACTAGTCACTGGATGAATATATTTGTATTTTTCATACTCATATTCCTGCATTACTTTGCAGTTGAAGGGGGAGGGGGCAGGTACTGAAAGCCTGTTTTATCATTTTATTTTGTAACACTTCAAAGAGCAGTGTCCTAGATTTCAAAGTATTTAACATGCTCAGTGTGAGAACTTACTATATCTCTTTATTTTTTTTTATATGGTACAAAAGAAGCGAGTCATCCTGCTCTTGATGCAATGATTAATTCAGCAGGGCAATGTTAGTGTGGGGAAAGTGTTAGTGCAGATACTTTACAAATCCCTGGAGGTGAATTAGGCTGTGCCCTTCTCACCTCTGAGGTTTTGCATCTCCATTGTGTAGTCCTTCTGATCTGCTTCAGTATTGTACATACATTGATGCAAAAGACACTGTCATTTCTAGGAATTAGGGAGCTTCTGACTATAAAGGTTAATGCAGTTAATGCTGTGCCCAGAGTCTGGGTACAAGAACTTCAGTGTCTGCTTTTCAACTCAGCAGCAAGATGGAGCTTTTCTGCTGCATCACTAATGATTAAAATATATGCTGTGAAAACCTTCTTTCTACTGTATGCCACTCTGGAGCCCACTTCTGTTTAACTGGAACCTTCAAGTGAGTTTGAACTGCTGTAGCTTTTACCCTCCCCTGTGGAGCTGTGATTTTGTTTTGTTTTGATGCATCAACGTGTTGTGCCTTAATTGAGCTGAGAATCTGCCAATGCTTGTAGCAATGACAGTGTTGCCTGCACCAAGCCGTCTGTGTGTTTTGGAACACCTTGTTGTGGAAGTGAATGGAAATAAAAACCAAAACTGAAAATGACACTGAATTCCCAAACAACTTCTTTCCTTGCCTGTTCGCTGCATTAGAAATGAGCAGGAGTCTTTGTTGCTGTGTCCTCCTCTGAGCTGCTGGGGCTTGGTGTCACCTTTGCCCATGGGTGCAGTTTTCTGTCCCACAGAATCTATGTCACAAGGGTGTGTTACAAGTTGTCATCACACGTCAATCAGCTGCCTTTCTGATAGATGCAGCAGGTCAGCTCCATAAGCCTCTTGCTGAACTCTGAAGTCTTCTGCCTTTGGCATGGCTCTTTTTTGCCCTTTCATCAGGTTTCTTTGTTTTGTTTTGAGCAGGGCGTGAGGTAGTGCCCCACATTCCATGTCCTGCTGGAGGGGAGGGAGTGTGTGCTTGGAGCAGGCAGGGTCAGTGCTGCCCTTTTACCTCCACACTTGGGAAATAGCCTTGCACCAAAGGCTTTGTGCATCACACTGTGCATCCTCTCCCCTAGCGAAGCCGTTTCCTTCTCTTTTGTATCTCAGTTCTTCTTCCAAGGATTTGAAGGAAGAGCAGCTCAGAGGCAGTGGGGTGGCTGTCCTGAAGGTGATGGAAGTGGCCTCTATCAGGTAGGGACTTCATTCTGTCCATGGACCACCACATTAACAGCCCGGCTTCATCGGTGATTTCTGTCAGGGACCCTATGGCTATGTTTTCCTGGATTATTGGGGGAGGATGCTCAGGAATGGGGAGAGTCAAAATCCCACAAAGGTCGTAGAAGAGGTTGCCATAACTTCCCTTGGTAGCTGCTTTAATTCAGGTAGGGAATGTCTGCCTGATTTTTTTTTGGTTCTGATTGCTGTTTCTTTTCCCTTTTGCCAAATGATTAGAGAAGTAGTTAAGATATCAATATCCAGAGGTGTCAGTACCCTGGTTGCACTCTGGCTGTTGGGGATTGCCTGAATGTAGTGTTAAATGTTCTCGAAGGAGAGAAGTGCTACTAGAACAGCTGTGAGAACTTGCTGTTCAGCTGATGGACTCTGCCTCTAGATGAGCAAATTGGATCAGGTAAAATAAGATTTCAATTTCCATGAACCAGGTAGGCTTGAAATATGGTTGCAATTTCTGACTGCTCTAAGCCACTACTGAAGTGGGGAACCTCTACCTTGCTTAGATTATAGCCAGGGTTTCACTGCTGAGGAATCCCAAGCTGGTGGTCTCCCATTTGCCCTCCACCCATACCCATTGGAATTTTTTCTTTGAATATTGGGATGCTTCATATGCAGGCATGCAATTTTCAGGACAGGGATCCATTACAAGCTTCCAGCTGTATTTTGAAAGCCTGAGTGGACCTCTGAAGACGTGCGTGCCCTTCACTGCAGTTAGTCTTAAGTGTGCTGAAGCTAGCAGTCCCCTGGAATGAAACTTATCCAGACACAACAAAACTTGGCAAATGTCCAAGCAGAGCCTGAGGAAGGTGTCTTGCTCATCACATTCTTCCTGTCCCATGTGCCTTAGCAAAACCCCTTCCTGACAGCAGAGCGGCTGCCTGTGCCATGAGGGAAGGATTGCAGGACCTGCCTCCCTCTCTGCCTCTTCCCAAGTTGTTTCTCTGTGGGAAAACCATGTGGGGAGCCCAGCCTTACCACCGAGTCAGAGCTTGGGCTGTTTGCCCTTCTGATTTACTGAGCTATAGAGTGTGTAACTCATGTCATTTGCTGTGTGGGGTTAGTGAGAAGCTGTGACAGACCCTGCAGAGCTGCCCTGCCTGGTCCCCTGTGGGCTGTGCCTGTGCCAGGGAGGTTTGGCAAACAGCTCTGTCTGCCTGTCAGGCTCCAGTCTGTGGTTTCTGAGTCCTGAGTTGTTTTGCCTCTCTGTGACCCATGGCAGAATTTTCTCCCTGAGCACATAGCAAAAAGTAGAGGCTGGAGTTTTGGAGCCTTATTGTTGATACTCGGATACACTGGCCATGAAGGTCAAATAAACAGGAAGGAAGCTTATCTTTATGCTCTATTGGCAAGGACTGGCTGTGGCTTTCTCCCAGCTTGCTTCCGTAAGATTAAGAAGCCAAAACTTCATTCAGAGGTGTATGCTAGTTGTCCTTTGCTACAGCTTTGCTATCCTGATCTGGGCCCCATCGACTGATTCCTTTTCCTTATATGCCAAGCCTCTCCAATTGTATATGGATTCCTTCCTACAAGGTCTTAACATCAGTGCTGTGAAAACAAGTTTTAGTTTTGTATGTAGGTGCATTGCTGTTAGTAGGTGCCTTTAATTCAGTGAGGAGTCAGGGTCCCTCTGCACCCCATTTGTCTGCCTGTGGATGTTGCTGCCCATCACAGCCATGCCCTGCGGCTGGGTGAGTGTGGCTCTGAGCTTCCTTGGCGCAAACTGGTCAAAGCCCTTTTTTTGGGGGTGTTGGGGAGATCAGCTGGTTTTGTTAAAATGTTTTGACTTCCTTGCGAACACTCCGTGTCGTATGTTTTATTCTCAGGAGCATCAGCACTGCCTTCATTAAATGAGCCAGGTACCTGGGGCCATAGGCAAGTAAAGGAAAGACTTTGTGGGATTAGGGGGCAGGAAATTCAGGATTTGGGGCAGGACATGGGGCCTGCAGCTACAGGTCCAGGGCACAGATAAGCACCAGGAGACATCACTGGGGGTGGTATACAGTGACTGTGTGCTTGTAGCATTGAAGCCAAGGCCTGAAGGGTCCCTACTACACCTGAGGACATTGATTGTGCTCAGTGTGCTTCTGCCTTGGTGACTGCAGTCACAGCAGTGCTGTGCCTCTCCCTGCTCCCATAGTAATATCTGTACGAGGCCCATGGACAGCTGGATTTCAATTTGAGAGCGCCAAGACTGTTTGGTGAGGGTCTCCATGCACCATTCAGCTGATTTCCTCACTGCTGTTGCAGTGCACTGCCCTTTGCCTTTGTGGTAATGTGGGCACAGCAGCCAGTGGCTTTTTGGCTGTGCCACTTCCCCGGATGATAGGGATACGTGCTCCAACAGGAGGTGTGTGCCTGCTGGCACGCTCAGCAATTATTCACCAGCAGCTGGGCTGATACCAACCATTACAGCATGCAAGCGAGATGCTTACATTGTCTCTCCCAACAGCCTAGGGTAGGAGATGAGGCTCCCTGCATCATCAGTGGCAATAAAGTCCCTGGGGAGCCATTCAGAGCATGTTAGATTCCCACTCTCAATCATGCCCTGGAAGATGCAGTCTCATTATTGCCTGCATCAAGGCCAAGGGAAGACTAAGCTTGTTTGTTAAAATTTAACAGGGTGGCTCTGTCTTTACAATCAGCTTTGCTGAGTTCCTAAAGCATGTGGCTGCTCTGTCATGACACAACCAAGGAAACTGGTGCAGGAGTTGAAGTGAAAAGGGGGGAAAATGAAACAAAATAAATCAGCAGGCCTGGGGAAGAGATGGTGTTTTTCCTCTTCTGTTCAACTGCCAGCACTCTAGAAATGAGTGTCTAGCAGCAGTCTAAGACAGAAAGAGAGAGAGAAGAGGGAAAGAAGTGTACAAATCCAAACTTTCATTTAAAAAGTAACAAAAAACAGTTGAGATAGCGGGAGATCTGGGTGCACAGAAGCCAGGACTCTCCCCAGTCCATCTTCTCCCGCCCGCGTGGGTTTCCCTGTGGAGGGAGCCGGGATCACAACAAAAGAGGGAAGAACCCAAAGCGCTGCCGGGCAGCCACTGCCCCCTGGCGGTCCCGCTCCGCGCCACAGCCTCAGCTCGGGGTGCGGGCTTCTGCTCCGGCCCCGGCAGAGCCGAGTGTCCCCCTCCTCGACCGCTTCCTGCGCTCACAGCGTGGCCACGAGTTTATAAACCCGCCTCTTCTCACCCCTTTCACCCCACGTGTTTATTTTGCATGGGTGGAATAAGCAAGTGACCTGTTGGTGTTGCAGAACAAATCTTACTGCAGCTGCCTCTTGGGAAAGCTGCTGCTGTCCTGCCCTTTGCCGGGCACGCAGGGGATCCCCAGTGTTGTGCCCATACCACCCCACACCAGCACAAATGAGAAATTCGGAAGAGGAAGACCAAAAATTATCACCTGCCAAACCAGGAGAGATGACTACTCTCATCCCGGGCAGCTCTCGGGTGCAAAAAGCCTGAAGCTGTGCCCTCCCTTGGTGAACCTCTGCCCAGAGATGCCTTCAAAGCCAGAGCCTCCCCACCCCAGGAGGCACACTGTAGGCAGCAGCCCTGTATGTGTGCCCCGTGCTGCAACACCCCACAACCAAAGCCAGTGTGCCCCAGCACCCCGGGCTCCCAGCACCGTGTGTACCCTGCCCGAGGGCAGGAGAGGTGCTCCATCTTCATTTCATGCACGCACACAGAGACTCGGCTGCAGAAATCTTCCCTGCCAGAGCGATACACGTTGCTTCTTTCAGCCGAGAAAATACCACCAGGTATTTTGCAGAGAGCACCCGCCGCAGCCAGGAACTCCCACAGCAGCACCCGGCTGGGACACCGGCGGCTGGCACAGCTCCCACGCTGCCACGGCAGCCAGCTCAGCCAGTCTGGGTGGGGAGCCCGGCACTCTGCCAGGGCCTCCCCTCCCGCTCCGGCATCCTGTGTGCACCTGTGCGGCTCAGGGCTGCTGCTCCCAGGGGCTCTCCCCGGGGGATGTTGGCCAGGAGGCTGCAGCTCTGTTTGGTGGTGCAAAGCTCACCCTAGCACATGTGGATTCTGCTCCGGGGAGGACAAATATAAGAAGATCCCCCAGCGCTGGGAAAGCACCCTCTGCAGCTCGGGGCAGTGCCATGGAGAAGATCTGCAGCTCCCAAGGAGAAGCTGGGGAGCTGGAGAGGATGGCACCCACCTTGGCTGGCATGTGGAGAACGGAGCTGTGTGGCAGCCATGGGCAGTGCTTGTGTGGGGCCATCTCCCTGCTCGGCAGCAAGTCACCCCCACTGCTCACCCTGCCTCGGGCTCCAGGTCCCAGCTCAGTTTTCCTGGCTAGGGTTGCATGTTCTGCAGGGAACCCAAACTACCCATTTGCACTCAAAGCTGTGGGCGTGGTGCTCAGCTCTCAGGCACTTCTGTTCTGGTATTTAGCATTCAGTCCAACCATCTCCAGGCCTTACCTGCACTCTCCTTCTCCCCATCAGCAGCACCAACATGAAGCTGGACAGGAGCAGGTCTGAAAGCGGAAGATGTTGTGGTGGTCCCTTGGAACAGCTTTTTAGCTCTCTTCTAGAACTGTGAACTCTAGCAAGGTGTTTCACAGTTTTTTAGGAGAATCTCTAATGTCTTCCAGTTTTTCCTGAGCTTCCTGAGTGGAACCCCAGTAAATCTGCTAACTTTTTCCTGTTTTCTTCCTGAGGTTGTTTTCATTTGTTGGCTGGTTCCTTTTTATTTTTGTTTTGTTTTCCCAAATCTCTTTGTGAGCCTCTGATTAATTCAGCTTCTGATTCCTTGGGAGTCGCCTCTGGAGACAACACTGAAGATTTCTACACATGTGATCCATCTTCTTCTTGGCTGTATAGCCCTCAGTGCTGGAATTGGGTAAGAAATGTTACAACAGACCCTAGTACACTGGAGCAGGGATGTTAGGAAATGAAATATTGCACAGTGCTGGGTGAAAAATTCCTTGATTAATTAAAGGCGT
Source organism: Dasyornis broadbenti (assembly GCA_013397935.1). Taxonomy (NCBI): domain Eukaryota; kingdom Metazoa; phylum Chordata; class Aves; order Passeriformes; family Dasyornithidae; genus Dasyornis; species Dasyornis broadbenti. The sequence continues at coordinate 217,008 of VZRN01006222.1, forward strand.
GGGCAGCTACACAATTGCATCAAATTATCCACGCGCCGTGGCAAAATGCAAGATAAAGGCATTGATTTCTTATTCCAAGAACACAGTCAAGCAGTCTGTGCTGAGCCTGCAGAGAATTGCCAGTCTGAAGGTGAACAAGAGTATTTTTTCATGGAGATGTTTTTCACAGAAACAGGAGGTAATGGATTGCCTCCACCACGCTGTGCCTAGAAGGCGCTGCAATGCCCGTGTGTAGGAAGCCTGGCCCTGAGCAGTGCCCAGTGCCCTCCCCTCAGGGCAGTATTTGGCATCTCAAGGCTGATGCTGAGCAAATACTCAGCTCTGAGCAATGGCGTGTGGGAGCCAGTCCTCTCCCTCTGGCCTGAGCCTCAAACCCACAACATCTTTTGAAAATCCTGAGCAGGCCTTCCCTTAGCTGGAGGAGCAGCCTGTGATGGTTCCTGCCTACCACTGAGGGTGATTTGTTCTCCTTAGAGAAAAGTTTTATTTCCAGCTTTAAGTGACTGGGTAGCAATACAGTTACTTCTATTATGGTTTGTATTCCAGTTTTCCTGCTGCTTAATTAGTGACTTGAGCAGAAGGAAGTCAGTGTTTAGAAGCTATCAGCAGGCAGGATTGTGCTGTGCTTTGGAGGTTAAGGGCTTACATTAAAAACACATGCACCAAAACCAGACACAAACTTGATTTTGCACAACTCTAACAGCAGTGACTCAGCTTGCCCTGAAGAAGAGATGGCTGAACATGTTCCACCTGGCCCAGAACCTTATCATTTCACCCAAGGGTAAAATATTAGTGAGTAACCATTCAGCCAAGTACATTACAGTCAGGGCATGGGCAGCAGCTGTCTCAGATTATTTCAGCCTGGCCTTGGAGGTGAGGAAATCGGACATGACTGAAAGCCCTGCCTGGCTTGCCAGCAGCCGTACACAGATGGGCAGGTGAGGAGGTGAACGCACCCTGGATCCTACACAGGCAGTGACCAGCTGCTGTCTGAAGAGGCCCCAGGAACCAGAGAGCTGACTGAAATTGGATTTTTGTTTGTTTGTTTGTTTGTTTGTTTGTTTGTTTGCTATTGTTTTTGTAGTAGTGCCCCCCTGGCCAGGAAGCAGAACAGAGATGCCAAGGTCACATCTTTCACAGGAGGTGAAGCCCAGCAAGAGAATCTAGCTGGGAAGGAACTGTAGCTCTTGACTCTCACATCTCCATTTGAAGTGAGTTGATGCTGGGCCCAAGGAGCACACAGGTTAACCCTTGCATGCCTGGTTAGGCCAGGGCATCTGGAATCGCTTTGACAAGGTTCTCAGCTAGTTGAGACAGGCAAATGAAACCCAGTGAGGCTGCAGAAAAGGATTCCCAAGACAGACATCTGTACTAATACAGGCAAATTTCCTAAGCCTGATTTTCTTTGTGCTGCTTTAGCTGGTTGTGAGCATGCCCACTGCAAGTGAGAGAAGAGCAATGCTGACTGAGGTGGCCAGGCACAACAGGGAGTGAAAAGGTCAAGGTGATGCTCTCAGATCTGGCCTGTGTTCTCAGGTAGCACTCTGCCCTTTTTCCCCTCCTAGGTTAGAACAGGATGATCCCTTTGGTACATTTATCCCTATTTATACCAAGTGTGTCTGCAAGGCAGAGCTGCTACCATGGCCTGGCAGTGTGGTGACTAATGGCTTGCAGAGCTATGAAGGAGGAGAAAACAAAAAGTTTTGGGGTTTTCTCCAAAAGTTGCAGGTATTTAGAAGGAATTATTAGCAGCCATGTCATTTCTTGGGAAGGGTGGAAGTGCTGGAAGTGAGATGTAGTTTGAAGGCAGCAGGGAAGAACCCAAAGCAGTGCCTGGGGTGTGCAGCAGTTGGGTCTCCCCAGTACCGTTCAGTGCTCACAGTGGGAGCAAATTGGGATTGCAGCTCTTCCCCATAGCCTGAAGCATGGGCTACTCAGCAGGAGCTTCTGATCTGGAAATTTTCTTTTGCTGCTAGGCCCGTCACAAGAGCAGGAGAGATGCTTGTTATCTTTTGTCTGGTGGCGCCAGCAGTTGAGCAAGAAGAGTGGGAGGCTGTCGGCTGGCTCCTGTATCTGTGCCATCCGGAGCTCCCAACTTATCCCGCTGGGTGGGGGACTCACAGGCTTGGTAGCATTCCTGCTGGTGTAGCTCCCCTTTTGTTTCAGTGTAATTAGCCTGAAAAGAGAGAAAGGATGTGGCATCCTCCACCTCAAGGGGAACTGCTAAAGTCTCATTAGCAGAGTGCGGATCGTGGCTGCAGGGGCAGCACCGCAGCAAACAGGGAGGGACATGCACGGTGCCAGCTGAGTAGGGCAGGATGTGTTCTCATCAGCCAGGATTTCTCACTCCCTGCAGCGCCTGGCTTTGGTTTACTTTCCCCGCGGCCTCTCAGGGGGCTCCAGAAAGGTGGGTAAGCTCAAGCTCCCAGGAAAGCCTGGTGGCAGCACCATGGGCTTGTGGCTGGCAGGGTGGACCTGGCAGGTTGCTGGCCACAGAAGAACACAGCACATCATTTGCTCATGGCTGAACTTTTGGAAGACGCACGTGAACATCCTTCTCTTCACAGCCATGAGTGAGATGGGAAAAGCCCTCCCGGGCTGCTCTGCTTGCAGAAATGCTGTGAAGGCTGTGTGAGTCACCTGGGGAAGCACAGGGTGCAGCCAAGCTCAAGAGAAAGTCCATATGAACTTCATCCCATCCCTAAGAGTCACTGTCAGGGACACATTTCGATGTGCGGTTGGGTATTCTGAAACGGTTTGCTCAGAGCACCGCAGGGTGTCAACCACATACAGCTCAGTGCTTTCCCTAGGGACCTTCAGTGACAAACTCCTTCCCTGCAGCTGTGCAGAACGAGTGCAGCAATCGCCCCACTGCTGCTGAGGAGTTCACAGCCTGCCCTATTCTCTCCCAGTGCCATGGGCTGTCCATATAAAAGACTTAATTTTTTCTTTGACTCGCTGGCCAGAGGAAGGAAGGAGGGACTCACACAAGAGCTTTTTCCAGTATGCTTCGTTGGGGGAAAAATACCATGGGAGGTGGCTGAGGGCTTTCCCCACCTAGACAGGGAGCCTGTCACCCACACCCAGTTCTTCTGCTTGGAGGAGCCAGGCTGTGCCCTGATGCTGTAGGCAAGTAACTGTCACAGAGTAGATAGACGTGAAACTGCTCAGCTTCTTCTGCCTCACCCAGGGCCAGAAGGGTTTTTTGAAAACAAAAATAAAGGGGAAAATACAGTCTCCACCCTTCCACCCATTTTGGCCAGCAAATCAAATAAAACAATCTCAGACCTGGCACCACAGGAGCAGTGAATGCCAGCTCCCAGCCTCTCACATGAGGTGTCGAAATGAAAGAAGATGAACAAACAACTCCCAGGTGCCTGGGGGCCGCAATAAGGTTTTAAGATGCTGGTGGGTTGGTTTTTCCTGTGTGGTGGTGGGAGCAGCCCCCCAAAATCACCCCATGACTGGGAAACTGCCCCCCTAAAGCCCTTGGCCATCCCTGGGCTATGGGCACACCTCAATTTGGCTGAATGAAAAGAGCTTCATGAGAAATGAACATCACCACAGATGGTTTTCATGGCCTGGGGCCAATGCAGCCAGTGACAACGTGGTGAAGGGGACGTCAGGCTCAGCCATCACCTCAGATGTGCCCAGTGGTTGGAGGGAGCCCTGCAAGGGTAAGCTCGGTGCCCAGGTGCCCCACAGCAGCTGGAGTTCCTGTGCTGGATGGGCACACATTTAGCCCATGTATGTTTGGTTAAGTAAGTAAAATAAGTCTTTAAAATACAGGTGGGGGCAGATTTCAGAGGTTTTCCAGGCAAAATTCCCCTACTTAGAGCTATGTACTCTCAGAGGTGGCTCTGGGTTTACCATGAACAGACCTTGTCATGGGTGCGATGAAGATTTTTTCAAAATTTGTCAGAGGATCCACGTTCTCCTCTCTGTGGGGGAGGGGAGTCATAACACAGCTTCTCCACCTTCGCTACAGTCCAGTTACAGCACCGTGAGCAGCTGGGAGATGCTCTGCAGGGCATTCACACTTCTTCACAGCTACTGCCTCAATGCAGTCAGATCAACCTCTCTTATTTCTTGCACGGGGGCTGCCCAAGGCATATTGGTGGCAAATGATGGCCTCATATCTCACCAGTAAAGCAGGGACAAGCCTTTAACCTGATGCTTTCAGCTGATATCGGGTGCAGAAGCACTGCAAGGAGGCAATGGTGACACTGGGCTGTGCAGGGATATCAGCAACACTCCTGCCACTGTCGGGATAAGGCTGGCCAGTCCGATGCAACATTTTACTCCTGAACTTAGGACCATTGCAAAGAAACCAAGCGTGGCTTTTCCTGGTGTTTCTCCCCTTGTGCTTCAGCTGTTGGGCTCACACGCGAGACTGGGCAGGAGCTGCTTATCAGCTCACCCCATCGTGACAGCAGCCAGGGTGCCGCTGCCATCTCTGCTGCTAATCTCATTACAAATAAAGGAGGAGCAGAAGCTAAACTGAGCTCATATTAATTCCCCCTGCCCTGCCCTGCCCTGCCCTGCTCAGCTTCAGGAAACACCTACTAGAATTGACATTCTCGTTATCCAAACCATCCCTGTAAACAGTCATTAGCTGACCTGCTCCTCTGCCAAGCGTGCCACTCACCAGCCTGCTCTGTTGGCCCCCAGGGCCCCCAAGGTGCCTGCTCCCACCATGGCACACGCTGAAGGCTCCTGCACTTGTGCTCTGCCATCACAGCCTCACACACTGCTGCCCAGCCGGACCGCAGCTGGATGCCCTCCCCTGAAGTTCAGGGGTACTTTCATCCAGAAGCAAGGTGAGGATGGCCAGGCAGCACTCTGAGTCACCTGTTTCACTTTCTCAAGTTCCTCTAGTGTGCTGCACTTATTTTTGGTGGGGTTGGATGGTGTCCAGGAGGTTGGGATGTGCTGATATTTATGACTTTTTTTTCTGCATAACCAAAGTTTTGCTAAATGAGAAGAAAACAAACTTGGTGCCAGCTTTCACCATGTGTTTAAAAGAAGATAAAAGCAATTCTGGGCTATGGAATTCACTAGACCTGCAGAGACAGCAGTTTCCACTGGGAGGATGGACCCCCACACACTACAGTGTTCTCCCAGAGGATAGTGGGAAGTCCTATTGCTCTCAGTGACATCTGTTGGACCTGTCCATGTGGACCACAGGCCCAGAGTGAAGGCAGGGCTGTGCTGGGGGTGAACACTGCAGGATGTGACTTTGTGCAGAGCTGCACTCTTGGTTCTGACACCAAGGCATCTCATCCATCTGGGTGCTGGTGTGGAAATGGAGTGGTGGGAGGAGAAGCATACATATATGTGTATATATGGGCCCATTCACATGTGAGGAAGAGCACAGTGTTTGGGACTTTGCCAGGGTCATACCCCAATGCACAGACAAGCAGGAACACTTCCCACAGGAAAAGAAATTAAATGAAACCCTCTTACACTGGGGTGTTGACATAAGGAACAGTTGTGGAAACAAAAGACATACATACTTCTTTCCTTTTTTTAATATAGTTCTTCCCCAAAGCGGGACTAGCCCATTTTTATCTCACTGCTGGCTGTTTTGTTCTTTTTTCCCCTGGGCTGGCCAAGGGTGTGGACAGGAAGAAACAACTTTTGGGGGGGTTTTTTGGGGTTTTTTTGGGGGGTTTTTTTGGTCGTTTTTTTTTATGACAGTTTTTTATGGGAAGATGTTCTGCTGCCTGTGAGCGCTCAGGGTGGCTCTGCCCAGGTGTCAACAGGAAGGCTGAGCAGTGCCTGGTGCGGACTCCATCTCCTTGCTTTGCCCACACCTTTTCCCTGGCTGAGCTGCTGCAGTTCTCAGGCACGCAGCAGCTGCAATGCAAAGCTGACAAACCAGGGCAGGCTCTGCTCCCACCCATGGCCACAATGTAATGGAATTTTTAAAAGTATTTAAAACAACAACTGAGGTAGTTGTGTGGTGTGTGTGCATTTGAGCGTGGATGTGGTTTTAAAAGTGAAGCCCTACATGGTGTTACTCCATGCCAGGGGTCCTTCACTACCAAGGAGCTTTGTTCAGTTTTGATGTTGAAGTGGGCCCAAGCCAAGTTCACTTACCCCTTGCACATGACTGCTGCTGCTGCAGGTTGTGGGGGCACTGGGGGAGCCTGCTCTGTGCCACAGGCATGTCTCAGCAAAGGGAAGTCAGTCATATTTCAGGACAATGCAGATGAAATTATGCCTTCATTAAGGACAAGATGAATCATTGCACTTTGCAGTCAGGGATGCAGCAACAGAGGGTGAAGAGCCAGCGGCAGTGAAAGCGCCAAAGCTTGGGGAGCAGTGCCTAACAGGAGTCCTGGCAGCCCAGCAAGGCACCTGACGCCTCATGCAGAGGGTAGGAGCATGGAAAACACCTTGTGTAAGTAAAGAACCTTCAACAGAGGCCAGCAGAAAGCCTTAGACTGAGCCCCTTTGGACTGTAAATGACTTACTCTAAGTGGCTGCTGAAAGCTTCTCTCCAGCCAAAAGTTCACCCCTGAAACCTCACCTGAAAATAAAGACTTGTGGGTATTTACAAGTTCCTGAATCTATAATTAAGGCTGGAGTACCTAAAGCTCTTTATGTCCATTGGCACAACCACCTCAGTTGTTGTTTTAAATACTTTTAAAAATTCCATTACATTTCCTCTATGGGTAACTTTCTTTTTTTTTTCCTCATTGACTGTCATAAATCAACACATATTATTATTAGGAAGGGCATGGCAAGGTGAGCAAAGAACTAAGGCACGGTCCAACCACCTCCATCTCCAGAAAGCTCCTATTGTTGGTGATAGAACTCGGGAATGTATAGCACAGGGCCAACACCTAAGTGGGCTGTGCTTCCCTTTGGTGGCCAAGCCTTGGCTAGAGGAGCTCAGAGCTGGCCTGGGAGCCATGACGTGTGCTCTAAAATGCACCTCAGCATTGTGCTCAGTGCTGTGACTGCAGGCATTGCCTCCCTGGGGAACTGCTTCATGCTGGGGCTTTGGGAAGCAGCAATTACCAGACTGGCAGGTCAAGAGAGGAATAACAACATGACCCAAAGTAGGAGGAAGCAAGAACCGACGTGCACCAGGGTGCCCCTGAGGCATATTTGACCAAGGAGGAGTGTATGCATTCAGTATTGTTGTCAGCTTTCTTTTTGCAGGGATGCAGGTGCCCTGCAGGCACTCTGGATGTGACCCTGACAGCCCTGGCAGATGCCAGACCCCTACATCAAATCTAAGAGTTAAAATTAATTTCTCAAAGGCCTTGGTGGCAACCCATCCCACTTGAAGAGACCCAGAAACCTACACTGTATTTTGGTGCTTATCCCAGAGAACTCTGCCACTTGCTCCTGTGAGGCTACAGAGTGCCAATAAACAAGGCACCACCTCTGCTGTTGCAGCAGAAATACAAATCCATTTCTGAGCTAGACTTTGCCAGAGCAGAGAGCTGCAAAAACAAACTAACAGGAAAAGTGCCTTTGACTCACTGCATTCCTGTTTCCTGGCTTCAGCCTTGCACAGGCTGCCAGCAGCTCTCATTGGCAGAGCAGCAAGGTGAACGGCATGACCCAGACAGACCAGGATCTTTTCCCTTCTTGGGGATTATGGGGCCATGCTTGCAACTGAGTCCTGAAATGCTGCATCCCCCTGAGGCTGCTCCATGGCCCTGCACCAAAGCTGTTTCACCCGAGGTGTCTGTGACCCTGCACACCACAGCACTGGGGCTGCCACTCCCTCCTGCTCACCAAGCTGCCAGAAGCATGTCCAGGGTATGGAAACTACTGCACAGCTGGGTACAGAGCAAGGGAGATGGACAGGCAGCCAAAAGCACACACACAATCCATGCTCCTCCAACATGGAGAGGAGGCTATGCTCTAAGGTCTAAGGCAGGAAACCTAAAAGGCACAGGTACCATCATGAAGCAGACCCCAAATTCGCTGGTCTCTCCTTCTTATATTTGACTGAAGAAAGACAAAGATAGGCCCAGATGTGTTTAGTTTATTTTCCCTGGATGTAGACACAGCTCTGGCTAACCACCACAGCAGCAAATAAACCGTGACCTGTGCCAGCCCCTGCACCTCCTCTCAGGAGAACCAGCTGGAGAACCAGCCCCCTGGGAGGGCTGGGGCTGCAGCGAGGGGCAGCTCTGCAGGATGCACTTGGGCAGTGGTTGTTGGGGGACAGCAGCACAGACCCTCGTGTAAGGTGCAGCGTTCAGAGCAAAGCCTTGGATTGGGCAGCATGGTGCATGTGGAGGGACAATGAAATGGGTGTCGGCTCTCCAAACTGAACAGCTGCCCTCCCCTTCATCCCCCCAGCTTTTCCTCTGGCGGTGTTGAAAAAGGGGAGAGGGCTAAGCATTTACAGAAGAGGCACTTAAGCAGGGAAGGGTCTCTGAAAGCAGAGACCTGTGGGCAATTCTTTGGCAAGCCAACACGATGAATCTTTCCAACAGTCTGTGAGGAAGGGAGGTAACTGTGGGAGCGGTGCACCATGACCATCCCATACCATGGCACTGCAACTCCCTAAGCTGCTTTCCAACAGGGACCTGGCAATTATGACTACAAACTTTGGATTCTACCAGTAGCAGACTGTGCAGGAAGCTCAAAGGATGCAGTGTGAAGCAGCTTCCTCCATGTTCCCAGGCCATTAGCAAGAGAAGGGACTGAACATGATTGACAGACCCTGTTTCACCAGAGTCAGCTGCAAATCACATCCCTTCATGCCCGTGCACAACTCATGCCCCTGATCAGCAGCTGAGTCCCAGAAGCTCTGCTCAGAAGTAATGCCCAAACATCATCTTTGCATGGCTACAGAGGTATCTCTGTTTTCCTAGGACTTGGGTTTTCTTTAGTTTTTTCCCCTGAAAAGCATATTTCAAATGGTGAGGATCAGTCATTCCTCCAGTTTTTGTGCTCCAGTTTCCCCTTGCAGGAAGCAGGAAGACTGGTGCACACCTGAGACATTTCTCCAGCAGATGCTAAAGAGAAGCAGCTATTTTTGGTTGAGAAAGAAAAAAAACAGGTTCTCCAATGGGGTAGAGTGAGCCTGAATGAGTCCTGAGAAGTGGCAGAGAAGAGGGAATGCTGGAAGCAGAGTCAGCCCCACCAGGAGAGGCTGGCACAGGGATGAGGTTTCCAGCAAAAGCTGTGCTAAACACAGAAGAGGCACTCCTGAAACTCCATAATCATATTAACCTGTTAATTTATACAGCATCTCTGTACAAAAATAGAAGGGTTCTAATAAGATTAACAATATTAAATAAATATTTAATAGAAAAAGTCTTTGGCCTAGTTCATAGCTCATCCTTTGGGTTGATGTTCATTTCACTGGGTCCTAGATGCTCCTGGTCCAACATTGCAATCACTTCATCTGCCTGGATTCGTTCCTGCAAGAGGGGAAGGGAAGAACTGGTAACAGCAGAGCTTCAGTGCCTGCTCTCAGCTAATTCAGAGAAGCTCAGGCTGCTGGGAGAACACCCAGCAAGGATTTTACCCCAGAGCCAACAGAGTAGTTGAGTGGATGGGGGACAGCCTGGGACTTGATCTGGGGATTTGCCGGGCAAAATTAATCAAATCTCTTTCCACCTCAGTACCTGATTCCCTCCTCCCTGCAGGGCTGCAGTGGGTGGGGCAGAGCTGATGTTCTTATCACACTCCACTAGCAGCCATTGCCACAGCACACCCTCCTCCTGTCCCCTCCACTTGAGGCTGATTTCCAGCTCCCTGGGCAGGGCTGATCTCCTACCATACAGGCACCAAGCCTCGTGCAATTTCTGCTAGTGCCAAAAAACGGAGAGATATTAAACTACATGTCTGAAAGTAAGTTTTTCCCCAAACCTTGCAGCCCACCTGCATGACAAGGCAAAGACATGAGCATCTTGCACTCTCCCTGCATTTAGTTTTTCTTGGTCTTGTATCTTTTGTTCTTACAGACCAGAATTGCTCCCAAAGAGAGGCAGGGGCTGGTAGAGAAGCTTTTTAAAATAGAATCTGGAGGGTGCCTGGTGAAAGGCATCACAGCCCAGATCTTCCAAGGCATCTTGGGTGCCCAGACCTGTGGATTTCAGGTTGCCAAAATGCAAACAGGGACTTAGCAGCAGGACTTAGCACAGCACTCAGAGCTGTGGATGGCTCTGGAGGAGTTCCCCATCCGTCAGGCTTTTGCCACTACTTGTCAGAAATGGGCAGCCCAGCCCTGCACAGAGCCCTTCCACACCCCACTCAGTACCCTAGCCCAGTAATGCATCCCACCGTGCCCAGGAGCAGAACTGGCAGGAAAAACCTGTCCCAGAGCCAACAGCTCATATCATGGGAATGCTGGTGTGGGGGTGTAATGGGAGGAAAACAGGTGTACTGGGACTGAAAAATAAGATGGCCCTTGTTCCTGTAGGATGTTGCACCCCACAACTCCACTCGCAGCCTGACGGAGACACTCACCAGCTCTCTGTAAAGAGGGTCCAAGGTGAACCAGAGAGCCACAGCGCAACGCTGGCCTTTGGTGACCGCCTTCACTCCGTGGGGGTTCTCACCACCTGACGAGAAGCTGATCATTCTCCCACATTTGGGCTTGATGGAGGCCTGCAGGGAAACAGCAAAGCCAGGCTTGCAAGGAGCAGCATGGCTGTGGCTGGGGTCACCATGCTCCAGGGCCTGGGACCATACTGGGCATCCCTCTGCATCGCCTCAGGACCTGGTGAGCCGCCCTGGAGGATATACAGAGCTCTGGGCATGGCTGAAAAATGTGTGGGGTAAATTGGGAGGTATGAAGCTTGCTCCTACTGTGCAGACATCATGCAGAAAATGGCATGGAGTCTCTGCAAAATACAGGTGAGCACTAAAGCAAAATGGGGTCATGCCGTAATTCCAGGGAGGCTCAGGCTAAGCTAGTATGGCTGTGAAACACCTCATCGTTTCTTCTCTTGGCATAGACCAGAAGAGGTATCCTACAGGACCTCAGGAGCAGGAGTGCTAACCAAATCAACCCTCAGGTACTTAGGTAGACACAATCTACATTCCAGCACCTCCAGGGAGCCCAGTATGGTGCCCAGACCTCTGTCCAACCACAGAGTGGGTGTCCAGCTTCCCTAATGGCCCCAAACAGAGGTGAGGGCTCATGCCTGAGCCACATCCCTCTCAGGGTCTGATGTCCACAACTGTGACCCACTCTGGAACAAGAGACCCAGATCAGGCACTGCATCCGTATGGAGGCACCAGTTTGTGTTTGACCACGAGATGGGGTGGCAGCTCAGCAGTCGTCCAGTCAGGGACAACTACCAGCCACCCCTCTGCCTGCACTACGGCTGGGGAGAGCCCCTGATCTGCAGGTTTCCTGCTTGGCACAGCCTCTAGGAAGGGAACAGAGAGTCTGTGCACCTCTGCAGCAGGATTTTGTACAAGTTGTTTGCAAGGTAGGAGCCACAGCCTGCTTGGGGAAGCTCTGAGACCTGAGAATGGATGCTGAGGAACAGCTTTTGGCACACAGCACCGACTCACCGTGACAGTTTTGGCGTCCATCTCGGTGAAAATGAACTCGCCGCCTTCGAAATCTGCATTCATGTACAGGAGGGCACTGGGGGAGGAAGTGGGAGACCCCGTAAGGGGAGCACTGGGGAGGTCTCAAGGCTGACCCCCACCTCCTGGACAGATCCCACATTGCTCCTCTAAGACATGGCTGGGGGACAGCCAGAGGGAGAGAAGTCCCTAGGGAAATCCCCTCTCTTCCTTCCTTCCTACCTGTAATCCCGAAAGGTGTAGGCAGGAGGCTCCTTCCAGCACTCTTTGGCCTCAGGATCCAAGAGGCAGTTGTCAGCATGGATGGGATGGCTCAGATCATTCCTTCTCTCCTGCTGGCCTAGGCAGGACCATGTGGAGGAAGGGTGAAGGAGAAGGGGTGGATGAGATGGAAATGCCATGCTCTGTGGGGTCTCATCATGGGATGGGAGCCTACCCTGACCCCACTGTGGGTCGTGTTCACAGGTGAGAGGAGGAAAGGAATGGCTAGGGAGAAAAAGCAACATCTGAGGACTCAGACCTGCACAGGTCTGCCTGTTCCTTACTGCAGGGAAGCGAGATAGAGAGCTGGGAGTGGGGTGGAAAGGAAAAGGGACAGCAAGAGGAGGCAAGAGAAGAGGGAGGAGAAAACAGAAGAGTTGCAGACATGAAAATCAAGAGACATCCCAGAAATGAGCTCCTTTGAGACAGCGGTGCCACCCCTTGCTGCTGTGGGGATGCTGACTTTGCCCAGCCCTTGGCCACCAGTTTAAGCATCAAGAAAAACAGAGCTACCCTGAGCTTGGGATCCCCACTCATAAACCCCCCCATGGAGGGCTGAACCCCTCCCATCCTCCCTGCTCCACCACCAGCCCTGATTCCTCACCAGAGAGGGCAGTGCGGCACACCAGGTGCGTGTAGGAGAAGTAGAGCGTGGAGTTGAGCAGGAAGTAGGACTGGACGATCCTGCGAGCCTTCTCGCTGATGTCGTAGAACAGCCGGGCACTCTTCAGCGGGACACGGCCCTCGTAGCCATACTGGGCAAGGAGAAAGGCCAAGAGGGTCAGTGTCATGTGTAGACTGGGAGGGAGGGCACGGGACAGGAAGACGGAGCTGTACCTTGAGGGCTTTGAGGACTGTGGCTCCTTCAAATCTCTCATTTGGAGTGTGGGGGGAGGTTTTGCCCCTGTAACCATCTCCAGCCAACATGATCCCCTGGAAGACATAAATATAGATGAGGGGTGAACTGGTTCATCAGGAGAGAGAGATCTGCAATGGAAGCACATGGCACCCTCCTCCCCAGACCTCCCAGGCCTGCATTCACTGGGCCAGGTGAGTTGGGTGGGAAAGTGCTGCAGTTCTCTGTGAACACGGATGCTGGATATCAACCATCCACCTCCTAACTGGTGATGTTCAGGCACCTTCAGTGCCTTCCTAGGTTCAGTTAATGGTCAATGAGAAGGTTCAACCAGACCTGTGGACGAGCATCCTTTGGAGCTGTGTATAACATGGGGAAAGCAATCTTTTTGCACAGGCTGTCTGGCAGTGGGTTCATAGGAACAGCCCAAGATGAAGCAGCAGCTCCTGTGCTGCAGTTACGGGTGTGCTGTGCTGTGGGGATAAGCATCCACCTGCCCTCCACAGGCATCCTGGCATCAGTTGTGACACCCAAGAGCAAGGCATGAACACAGAAGCTCTCCAGAGGCTGGTCGCACATTCAGCTGTCACACGCCTGATGCAGGGAGAGCATTGGGCACTCAGCCCAAGGCCATTGCCTACTCACACTGGCCACCCTGTGCAGCTCCCGGCACTGCTCCTCTGAGATGACATTATCCAGCAGCACTCGCTGGGTGCCATTCAGCTGCTGAGAGTTGTAGACAAACTTCACATCGCTGTAGAGAAGAGGACCTCCTGAGGAGAGACACAAAATCATGCTGCTGAACATGCCCTGGCCTTGTTGACATCTTGTACAGTGACTGGAGGCCAGCTAAAGTCACCCAGGTGAGCTGACAGGCAAAGAGCTCCACAGCAGAGGGCAGAGTTTGGCCTCCCATCAGTTACACAAGAAACTGAAGCAATGGAACACATGGAGATGAAATCAATTTGCTGCACGAACATCAGCATTTTCTACCTTCTCAACAGCTGCCTTGCAAATGCAGGGACCACAGCCTGAAAACACCAAACCTCAATGGGACACAGGGAGAGACACAGACAGTGGCTGACTTGGCTCTCCTGCCCAGCTGTCAAAACCATCACGGCTGTAGGTTCCCATTGCATTTGCGCTGTGTGGATCCCACTGGCTTGGCATGCAAAGCTGCTCTCTGCAACTGTCATCAGTGGGTTTTTGACTTTTACACACAGAGTAAACCTCACGTGGTGCTGAGCTTGCAGCTAGCATTGCTCTCCTCCAAGAACCGGGGCAGGGAGTGGGTGAGCCAGAGCACTCTGAGGACAATCCTCCTTCACTGAGGCAAAGGAGCTGCCACAGCTATCCCTGCCACCCCTCACATCCTGCCTCTGAGCTGCCTCTCTCTGCCCCCCAGCTTTTTACAAGAGGTTTCAATCTATCCCCATCAAATTTGACTGATCAGAAAACCAGAGCAAGGCCCCTAAACCACTATCTTTTGAAGCCTCTTCCTCGCATCTCCTCCAAGAGAGAAAAGGAAAGAAATGGTAACAATAAAAGCCTAAACCAGATGTTTCTCCAGGAGAAAAGAGAAATACATCTAAACTGTGGGGAAAATTATCTGTTGTCACAGACAGGCAATGAAATAGAGGAAACAGAGCCAAAGAGCTCTTCTCACCATGTGGCACAAGGAAACTTCTCTGTGACACTGCTGTTATAATTTTTACTTTTCCTGTCTATTGAGGCACACTGTGTGTTTTTGGAAGGTATCCTTGGCCTATGGAGGACACACAACCCCCACAGAGCCCTGTCATTAGCCCACAACTCTATTTCTGAAGAGTTAGGTTTCTTAGAAAAGATGGGATGTGTCTGATGTTCATTGTGCTGATTTTGCTGCTTGAAAACTGCACTTATTGCAAATGCAGCCGGAACAGAAACAGGACTCTCAAATCCAAACTCCTGGCACACTCCAACTCAGTGCTGAGTTCTCCAGTTCAGATGTTTTTCTTCCCCAGCCACGGGAACATGAGGGATGAACATGAAAGGCATCACTCACCACTTCCACCATTACTTCTGTTCCTCCCAGAGAATTAGTGGGGGCAGCCCTGTGCCATGGACGCTGAACCCTTGACCCACACTGACAATGTGCTCCCACCTGCTTTCCTTGCCTCTGCCTCCTCTAAGTACCAGCAGAGAGAGACCTGTTTCCTGTGTCTGTGCTCTGTGAAAAACACCCCAAAGAAACCGAGGAATTCTTTGGACTTTTGGGAGTGAAGGAATTGGCAGAAAGGAGGAAGGGGGAAAGAGTAGAAGTATACAGAAGAGTACAAAATTAAAATAGACTTTTCCAGCCTTTTCTTTTTCCAAGTAAAAAGAGGGAAAGAAAAAAACACAACAGAGAAAGGCAGCAGCTGGATGGACAAAAATCCCATTTTCTTTTTGAATGGTTTTAGTTTTCCTTGTAAACAAAAACATTCTGCAAGTAAACCAGAATAAGAGCATAGAAAGAAATAAAAACAGAAAGAAGGACTCTGAAATTACTCAGTTATAGATGCCAAACAGGCCAACAAATATAATTTAACTAGCTCTTGGCTTAAGCAAGATCTTTGAGATCTTCCTGTGGTATTTGCCTATTTTATATATGGCTTGAAAAGGGACAACACTCTGAACACAACACTGAGCAGCTGGAGACAACTTGGGCTGGGGAAAGCTATGAAATTCCCCAAAAATGCTACCACCCATTGCATTACAGGGAGGTTTAATTGCCTGCTCCTGTGGAGCTGGCTCGCTAGAGACACAAGACACCTCCTGGCTTGAGATCCTGTTGTTTTGCAGCAAGGACTCTGCTTTGGTGCTTGGCTACAATATTGTTTTTCAAAATTGTTAAGGGGAAAGATCCTGTCTTTAGTAAAAGATGTTATGGTATTTTCTGTGGTTGCCGAAAATGTGCTGAAATCAGTTGAAATGTCTGCCGACAGGCTTATAAACAAGTGATTTCATGTGAGCTAAGACATGAAATCACAAGCCAGTCTGAAAAGAGAAGTGCTTGTTAATATGGTGTGATCCAGCACATTTAGCAAAGCATCAGGACTGGATGCTTCCAGCATCCAACCTTCTGCAGCCTGGACAACACTTGATCTTTAAAGTACCTGGAGGAAAGATTACTGTTTGCTGGTGTCACTTTCCCACGGTGTGGAAGACCCAGCTCCACATCTCGTGGCTCTGTACTGAGCAGCTCAGCAGGTGGGAAAAACAAGTCTAAGGGCAGAGCAGTGCCCTGGGATCCAGAGATCGAGAAATGCTCTGGCAGCACCGAAGACTTCTTTGTCTCTTAAACAAAACTTGAACTCCCTTAAATAGGAGTGGCTCTCATTGCTCAGCAGCTAGCCAATGCAGTCTGCAGTCTCTAGCAACAGCAAAGAAGTCTCCAGATTTTGTTGAAACAGGCTTACCCTCTTTCAGCTCTCGATCTGGTTTTGGCATGGGTTTCTTTGTCAGGGACAGCCGGGGCCCATCCTCTGGTTCACTGCTGATACTTGATGGGACACTAAGGAGCAAGAGAGAAGAGGAACATCATGGCTTTGGCTACAGGTCTCCAGTTCTTGGACTTGCACTTTTGCACTCTTTGGAAACTAATACACAAAAAATCCAAGAAAACTAGTATTTTGTACAAATTTTACAGCCTGAAGCCCTCATCCTGTCATGTGGCAAACATTGATTTTCTGGTAATGGGAGCAGCAGTTTCCACCAGCAAAGCACAGACACCAGTAAATCTGACCAGCACCACTTGCCTCATCAATCAAGTTCCATTACTGGTTTTGAGGCACTCAGCTAAAATAAAGTTCTTGCGGGAACATTTCCAATGGTACAGGGCAAAGCACCTTACTTCAACCATGGTGGTGTGCTGGGTGGATGGGCAGTACCCCTGAGTGTCAGGCTGGTACCCCATCATGAGCACATCCCCTTGATCCCACCATGGGGAATGGTGCAGCTGCAGCTCAGCTGAGCTGACTGTGGCTCACCTGTGCTCGTCCTGGCGGGCGCCGTACCTGTTCCAATAGTTCTGTGGGAAAAGAAAGAGGTAAAACTTCTTAATGTTCCAGCCAAAGCCAGGGCATTACCTACTCTGCCTGACTCCCTGGACATCAGCCAGCCTCTCTGGATCCACCCCACATAACTTTGGGCAGTGGCCTGAGATCACCAGACTGAAAAAGTGAACCCACACTGGCACAGTGTGATGAATTCCTAGGAAGTCCAGCTTGCCCAGCCTTCTCTGTCTCACCCCATCACCATGCCAGTGCCTGAGACTCAGACACCATGGCAGAAGAGCTGGACTAGGCTGTATGTGCCTCTCCTTCACCCCTGGAATGCCTGCTTCCTCTGCTTTGCTATGGCTGTTTTCCTAGAGGGAGCAAACCATGCCAAGACCCAGCTCCTGAGTCACCTACACAGGACTGGCTTTATAGGAAAGGGGAGGGGGGAAGTTGGTCCTACAGCTGTCAAGCCCTAAAAGTCCTGGCCTCAGGACACCCAGGCATTACCGGCTCCTTGTAGGCGTATCCCAGGCCGGCTGCAGCTACCTGCAAGAGGTGAGACTCCAGCTTGTGGCGCTGCAGCAGCGTTTTTGCTTCCTGAAAAGAGAAGGAAAATAGGAGTAGTGTCACATGGCCAGCTTTTGCAAGAGAGTGGCACTGCCCCCCGTCTGCTTCAGAGGGGTTTGGTTTTCAGACTCCTGTGGTGTGAGGGATGTTTGGAGCAACCCCAAACATGAGGCTGATCCACTCAGTACATGGCAGAAGGTGTTCAGCAACTCCTTTGGGAAGCCTGAATCCCCAAAACACAGAAATTGCAGAGCACCTTGGAGAGCCCCCAGATATCTGGCCAAAAGGCTGGCCACAGACATCCCAGCTGCAGAATGGGGGACAGGTTCAGGCTGGTGGGGCAGGGACCCTGGCTGGGCTGTGCCTCAGTTCCCCACATGGAGCCCACGGTCTGACCCTGGGATGCACTCAGAGTGCTTGGATGGGGACCACAAACATGGCCAGCTGGAAATTGTCCATCAGAGGGCTTTATTTTGAATGAAAAATTTGTAAACAAATCACTGTGACTTCTCCTAGAACAATTACTTTGCAAAGCAAAAATCAATTCATTTTTTACAGAAAAATTCAAAGCACTGTAAATAATTAAATGTTTTTGTCAACTTCAGGTTTTTTCCCTAGATTCAT
The DNA here is from genome assembly GCA_013397935.1 of Dasyornis broadbenti. Classification (NCBI taxonomy): domain Eukaryota; kingdom Metazoa; phylum Chordata; class Aves; order Passeriformes; family Dasyornithidae; genus Dasyornis; species Dasyornis broadbenti. Next base: position 234,864 of record VZRN01006222.1, read on the forward strand.
TTTGTAAGGAAAAACAAGAATTATTCTTGTTTGTCTGTTTATCATTTCACTTTTACTTTTTAATACTTTACCAAATTCACCTTGATTTGCCTGGATGTCAAGGAACTCCCAAAGGAATGGAAAAAACAATTCCTGCCAACACTCTACTTATGGTGCAAGGGGAATGAGATGGGAGCTGAGCTGTGATGGGATGGGAGGAAGTTCTGCATGGTGAGGAAGGCAGCCCCAGGGCCACAGAAAAAGGCTGCCCAGACTGGAGAGGAAGCCTGTTCTGCTGGTTGATGGAACACACACTGGTTATTTGACCCCAGCCTAACCCTGTGACAGCAAAGCTACTCCCTACAGAACAGGCTGAGCCCAGAGCTCCAAGCTAAGAGGCTTGAGAGTAATGCTGAGATCCCAGCCTCCCTTGGGAAAATGTTTCTCATCCCTGAAGAGATGCTGCCAGTGCTTCTCTGCATCCCTCCTCCATATGTCTGCCAGAGCACTGGACAAGAGAAGGGTTTACACTGTTGGTTACTGCCCTCCCTGCCCTTGCTCAGGCTTTACTAAGCTGAAGTTCCCATTTAAAGCAGATCCTGTCCACCAGCTTTTCTCTCCCATGCCAGTGACTCTGAACTTGCACCCTGAAAATCACCACCTCAGCACCACCAGCGAGCCCAGCACTGCCACTTCTCTTTTCGAAGTGGTCCCACTGGGCAAAAGCTGCCAAGCTGCTTTTATTTCCAGGAGATGCTTTTGCTAAAGCCTCCCACCAGGAGCTCTCATGTGTCAGTCACTCTCACCTTTCTGGGTTTGACGGTGGCTGGATCCACTGTACCTTCCAAGAGACCCTCGTAGTAACCTGCATTCTCCAGGACATCGTCATCGTCCGGGTGGAAGAGCAGGTAGGACTTGGCACACTCCAGGGCTTTTACGTAGTCACCGACTGGGGGGCAACACAGCAGGGGTCAGGGGGGCACAGGGGACTCACACAGAGCCCGAGATGGGACTCCGCAGGGAGGGAGGCATAGCCTGAGCTCCCCATCAGCTGAAGGGGCAGCCCAGCACTTCACAGGGCTCTTTTGATTCCACTTTGTCTTAACCACTCCATTTCACCAGCAAGGAGACTGAGGAACAGAGACAAGAGTTTTCTGCCATCATGCACAGATCAGATGGTATCCAAATCGCGTCCAACTGGATGGGCAGGATGTGGATACTGTCTGGCATCAAAGTGCTTCCCATCTGTGCAGCATCTCTCAGGGCCCAGGCGGGTTTTACCCACCACATTAAACCTCTAACTGGGCAGAGGAATAAAGAAGCCTGTATGCCACACATGAAATGCTGCTGACTCCTCCTGCTTTCTTCCCATTGTGTTGATGAATGAAGAATCTTTACGTTTGACTAGAAATTTTGATCCTCAAGCAGTCTGCCCTTTTCAGGAAAGAGCTCTTTGCAGAAGCCTGAGAGAGCAGATGTCTGCAAATTTCTGTTTTCTTTTATGTAACAACATAATAAAATAGCACACAGAACTACACAACTGGCATTATTTTTTAGCACTGCCAGCTCCTGACATTTGTCGTGCTGCCAGCTCCTGCAACTTTACTGTGAGTCTTAAAATATTTGGTAATTAGCAAAAATTGGCACTTTGGGATAAGCTTAAGCTAATTCATATATCTATTACATATTAATATAGACAATGTATCAGTTCATTTCAGAAAACATGAAACTTATAAATCCCTAGAATTTTAATGTCAAAAGGCAAATGAAATGACCCTAAAAAAGCATTATTTGTTTAAAGAATAGCAATGTTTAAGCTAAAAGTTGGGCTTTTAAAACCTGACCAATGATCTAAAACACCTTCACAAAACTACTTCATTGTTCTTCAGTCAACCTAACTTTTGAAGAGACAATTTACAATGTTCCTTGCTTCCCAATCCTTTCAGATCATGCCTCTGCATCACTGTAGTGCAGACATCAGGGGGAAATAGCCTTACTCCCACATGGAACAATTCAAACTCATACAAAATGAACAAAACTCAGCAGGTGCTATGGGGAACAGTACAAGAGCCTTTACCTCTGTAATAGGCAAACTGCAAGTAGTCGTAATGGAGGGGAAGGAAATTTTCGATGGGCGAGATCCGGCCCGAACGCGTGGCGAGCTCTCGAACACAGTCATGTTTGCAGGCCAGCACTTGCATATAGTGATCTGCCAAGAAAAGAGGGAGAAGGTGCTCTGAGCTGAGAAGGATGGTGATGCTGCTGAGACAAGGACAGAGGCTAAAACTCCTGAGCTGAAGGATGTGCAATTCACACTGCTCTGGTCCAGCAGGTGACTATGCACTGAGAGAAAGAGCTCAGGCTCCTCCCCAAAACCAACGGAGAGTTGCAGTTACATTTTCGCCCCCTTTGAGAAATGCCTTCCTCCCTCTGTCAACTGCAGAGGGAGCTTGAGCATCTCTTTTGTGTGGCAGGAGCTGCTGTTTCTGCCCAGGGAAGCTGGCAGCATGCAGGGACTGCAGGTTTCAGGTAGCACTTCAACCCCAACAGACAAACCCACAAAGCAAGCAGAGATGTGAAGACAAGGTGGCCACATGTGCTGCCACATGAAATCCATCAATCCATCTCCAAACTCCCTTCCTTCAGCTCATCTTTAATCCTCTCCTTTCCCACAGCAAGAAAGCTCCTGTGAGGACACATGCAGGTTTAGCTAAGAGGGGTTGGTGCACCACCAGTCTGAAAGGTCTGAGGTGCAAATCTGGGCAGCAGAAATCTCCACATTTGCTGCATCTCCCAGGGAATCACAAGCACACAGTAAACATCTGCCATTAACAAAGTTTCTGAATTGGTGGGAGTCCACAGTATTGGTATTGTACCAGCTGTACAATTTCAAAGCCAACACTGACATCTGATTCCATTTTGGAGCCTTTGCTGCAATGCACTTACAAATCTACTTTGCTCTCTCTCTGCACACCATTAAAAACCTTCGGAAAAAACACAGGCTTGAAAATAACCATGTGCTCAGCTACCAAAGCATTTCTTAGAGCTGCCATAAAAACTGCCTGAGGAATTTGCAATGAAATCAAGTGGAAACTCAGAATAGTGCCTATTTGCTCTTGACAGGTAATCTGAGTAGTTATCTGACTTACCATATACATCCAGGGTATTACATTAAGAAAAGCAAGAAGAGAAAGGATATAAATCATATAGCTGTAATTTAAACCTGTTTAAGCATCCCAGATCTGAAATAATCAATCCATCATTGAGAAGCACTTCTTTATCATGGTGCTGTCAAAGTGCCCTAGAAATAGGCTATATAGACTGAAATCAATTCACTGAAAGGTATCTGTCCCTGGGGGGGAAAGGTGAGAGGGTTTCAACCCCAAGCAGCAGCACACCAAATCAGTTTGGGATTGAAAAGAGAAATGAGTGTTGAAGAAACCCAAACTCTCTTTTCTTGATATATTAGTGTTCCCACTCCCTGTTGAAACATCTGGGCCTGAGTGCCTTGGACCAGGGGTGAACTTTGGATTATGCTGTCCTGGAAGGAACCACCTAATTCCCTACAGAAAAGCAGTTGCATTATGTATCTTTTCTTCTTTTCTTCCATGTGCCCTCAGTTCCCTGTTTAGTCAGGTACCTGAATGGTCCTAGGGTTTGGAGTTGTTATGGCTAGGCATCCCTGGCCAAGCCACAGCACCTGCAGAGACCATCTGACTTCTTGTCCCTCCCAGGTGATGTGCTGGTTTGAGCACCACCACACCATGAGCCTGTCTGTGCTCAGGATGGTCCAGCACAGAAACACCTCTGCTCACTGGGGCTGTGCTGCACTTGCACAGCACTGGAACAGTTTATCCTGTTTGAAGAGCAGCAGCTTTCAGTGAGAAGGATGGGGGGTTTCCTTTGCTACTGAAGGCTGCTCTCTTGATGTGGCCCCCAGTGTCCTGGTCAAGGCTCTAAAAGCACGCCTGATCAGCTGACAGCCACACTGGTACCAGGGCAGCCCTTCCAACACTTCTATTTTTCGCATGGGTAAACAAGCCTGGCAAGGACAGCTTCCCATCCGGTACGCTGGTGGTTTCTCCTCTTGGTTGTTTCAATTAGATTTCCTGTCTCAACACAAATAGAATTATGCAAACCCAAAAAGCAGTCTGCATCTGAGTGAAGTATTTTCCACACAAGAAGCAAGATTCCAGGGCTTGATGAACCTCCAAGACGGTAAGCAGATGAATAAGATTTCTGTCACCAAACAAACCTTAATTCCTTCCCTTATGACTAATTAAATGTAATCTCATTTCTACTGAGAAAGAACTGTTTTAATCCCCTCTGGCTCACAGCCACACATGCAAATCTGAAGATTGCACAGCAGTGTTCAATTCTCTCCAGAGATTTCAGTCAAGATCATAATTAGGTGGGCCTCCACTAATGACAAATCCATCCTTTTGGATGGGGAGAAAATCCATGTTACAAGCCTTTTTGGCAACTTTCCTGGCCACCTGGAGCATGGCCAAGAGAACTCTCCTGCTCTCTTCATATGCTTTCAGAAACAGAAAACATAAACAGAGGCCAGCAATGTCTAGATTCCAGGGAGGTGTGCAAGACTGTGTACAGGGGAAACAGAAGCAGTTTATGATAAAGCACCTAAAACTTCCTGCTCTAAGAGAAAGCTGCAAATACTCCACACATCTGGAAATGCAATTATTCTAGTCCAGCTTCTATTCAGGACCAAAATGAGATGTTCTAGTTCACTGTCCTCTGAGTTTGCACTTTCTGGGCTTCCAGGTGCCTCCTGCAGCATTACTCCCCAGCAGCAGACAGAAGGGAAGACACTTCACCAAATACAGCCAAAGGCCTAAACTCAATCATTAAAAACATTTCAGGGCCAAGGTTCAGGACTCTAAAAATGCAAAAACTTCTCACCTGCAATAGCTTCATAGAGACCAGCCTTGTAATCCAGGTACTCGTGCTCCTCAAATATTTGTGGTCCCTCGCACATGACCTGGCAATCCTCGTCCTCGGAGTAGTATCCTTTCAGGGCACGCTCCAAGAATTCAATGGCCAGTTCATACTCCTCCTTGTCATAGTGCCTCACTCCAGCAGTGTAGTCCTCCTGCAAAGTAGGTAGGCAGGACACAAACCATGAGCAGGCTACGCTGCCTGGAGCACAGCATCCTGCCCTTGCCATCTGCAGATGCTTCTCTAAAGAAGGTACAAGGGGGCAGGGACAGGACAACCTCCCCAGACACCTACCAGATATAATCACTAGTACCAAACCATGTTTAACCATCAGTGGACTTTTGGACTACTGGAACCTAACAAACCTGCCTAAATGCTCTTCTGAACTCCTCCATACTTAGAGAATCCCCAGTGCCACTCTTAGATTATACTTTTAAAAATTCCATTTTTTTTGTTTTTGTTTTTACCCTCCCACCAAACAACAACACTGAATACCAAGGGAAAAGATTGGTCCTGACCTAGGAAGATCTTAGAATGGCCTCTAATGAGCACCTCCGTTAATGACACCGAACAGCCACTCCTGCTTCCTTGAGTCCTGTGAAACTGGGAAGTTGAGGGTGGCCCTGACATTTGTCTGGGGCTTTTGCTTTGGGGAGGTGGAAAAAGCTGACACTCTCCTGCCTGCCACCCTGCACCCTCAGCAGCACAGCCACTCTTGTGCATGCACCTTGCCCAGGTGGAAGAACTCAGCTCGAAACACACAGGAGCCAAGATCTGTCATGGAGGCATCCATCAAAGCTGTCTGCTGGTGTGTGTCCACAGCCGTGGGCGACCCCACAGTTCTCTGAAGAGAGGAACCAGGCTGGGGATGTAGCAATCAAACAAAGAGCAGAGTGCCTTGAGAAGTCAGGAACAGGCTTGCCTTAAGGGAGAATGCTGAAAGGGAGAGGTTGTTTTGCTGTATTGGTAAGACTCTCCCCATTCATGAATTAATCTCTCTTGGCCTCCTAAATCTCTCCTCTCCGGACTGCCTGATACTTAAGCTGGGCACCTGTGCTTGGTCCAGTTTTTCTATTGGGGGGGGCGGCACAAAGATGGCTCCTGTGTGAAGCTTCTCAAAGCCTTCACCATGTCCAGCAGAGCCAATCCCTGATGGCTCTGAAGATGATGGACATGCTGCTGGCCAAGGCTGGGCCAATTAGAGATGTTAGTTACGCCTCTGTGAAAACATATTTAAGAAGAAATGAAAACAATGGGTGCATGCACTTCTTGTTAGCCAGAAGAGGAGGAGGAGGTGAGAACATGTGAGTGAGGGAAAACAACATGCAGACACCAAGGTCAGTGGAGAAGGAGGGGGAGGGAAAGCTCCAGCGCTGGAGCTCTACAGCCTCTGCAGGCCGTGGTGAGGCCCGTGGTGAAGCAGGGGGTGCCTCTGCAGCCCATTGGGTCCATGAGGGATGCTGATATCCACTCACAGCCCGTGGGGAGGTGCCCACATCAGAGCAAGTGGATGCCTGGAGGAGGCTGTGGTCCAGCGGGAGACCCAGTGGAGAAAGAGGCCTTGCACTCTGGGTCTGAACTGAGTGCTCCACACTGGAGTGGGTGGGTGCCTGAGAGAGAAAGAGAGACTGAGACTGTGGTCCAGCAGGAGTCCAGTAAAGAGAAAAAAAAGTGTTGCTCCCAAGATGGAAATGGCCTGGCCTCGGAGATCTGTACCCCATGGATGAGGGACCCCATGCCACAGCAGTTTTGGGAAGACCGTTTGCTTGTGGGGCCAGCTCATGTCGCGGCAGTGTTGGGCGGGCTGCTGTATGCGAGACCATGGCTAGGCAGATGATAAGACTCCTCTCCCCGGGCAGTGGAAGATCTGGGTGATGAACTGACCTACCCCGCCACCTCCCTGTGCCTCGTTCCCCTGTGCAGATGCTGGGAAGGAAGGAGGGGGGTGAGTAGAGAAATGGTGTCTTTGAAGGGTTTATTTTACTTCTCATTTATTCCTCTGACTCTGTTAGTCAATCAATAAATCACTTTTTGCAACTTTAAGTTTAGTTCTGTTTTACCCATCTAGTGCATCTTCTCCCAGGTTTCCTTATCTCAACTCATGAGCCCCGAGTGTGTTAATTTGTGGGTACCTGGCATTTGGCCGGGGTCAAAATATGACAGCACCTCTTCAGCGCAGACTCACCATGTGCTGCCTGGCCTCCCAGTCAATCAAGCTGACCTTCCCTGCTGTGCTCTTGTAGTTCTCGAGGTCCTGCTGTATCTCCATGTGCTCAGGGTTTGCCATGAAGAAGGTGTGAGCTGCATTTGCTGCCTGCTCCAGCTTGTTCAGCTGTAACAAGGTAAGAAAGACCAGGTGAGGCTGATGATGTAGAAAGATGAACACAGCAGTTTATGCTGCATTCTCTGACATCTTTTTGACACCACTGGACTGGGAAATGATGGGATGACCAAGGAAAACCTGAATGCAGAGGCTAAAGGAAACAGCTGAATTGAGAGGAAAGCCCCATATAAGTGAAATGGAGTTCCTGAGAGCCAGACCAAGTCACTGTAACATGGTCTGTTGGTGATGGGATCCAGCCTGATTTCCAGCAGCACATCTTAACTCAGCTACTCCAACCCCCTGCACAGATCCAGGTGGAAAGATGCTCTCATGAGATATGAGATGAAGAGAGGAGAGGAAAGCAGCTGCAGAGACTGCTCTCTCTACAAGCCTTGGAGGCTGAGCTATGTCCAGGCTGAGGGCTTCTACTTGGAGATGGGAACTTAGGACCATTTACTCAGCTCAGTTGTGTATAGCTGCAAAAGGCCAGACTCTGCTGATAGTGGCAGAGGTATAAAGAGAAGTCTGTTTTGGTATATTAATTTACTTTGGGTTTAGAGATTTAGAACTGAGACCAGACATGAGTTTCACCCTGGAGAAAGCCTCATAAACAATCAGAACCGTTAGTGCTAAACACATCCACAGCAGCTGCTGGGAGCATGGGGAGCAGAACAGATGTTCAGGTGAAACATCCACACGAGCTAGCAGGAGAGAAGTCACTAATGCAGTTGCTTCTGAAAGAAAGCCAGCACCACTGAGTACCAGCAAGCTGTAGTCAGGTCCCCGGGACACACCTGCAGTCTGACCCAAGACTGTCAGCCAGGACCAGGCTAATGCTAGCCCTGGCTAGGCTGTGTCCAAGTGTCCTCCTTGGCAGCAAAACCCACACCAAGCCCTATGCCACTGCTGTGAGGCTGCTCCTCAGGCACCAGAGCCAGCAGGCTCAGGCACATCAATGCTGTGCTTCTGCCATGTTATGGCCACTCACTGCACAAACCTGCACAGGCACCCAGCAGATAAACCTCACCAGCAAAATGAGAACAGAGATCTGCAGGGAAGCGTGAGCTTCACACCCTGTCGTCCTGCAGCAGGGCACACAAGCTCCAGGGCAGAGCTAGCCCAAGAAGCACACAGGAATATCCCCAAAGGAATGTGAAAGCCACGGCATCCCAGCCCGCTCCCCAGGCCTGCACATCAGAGCATAGCTGTGCTGCAGTGTCCCCAGAAACGCAAAAAATTTGTCTTGTGTAAACTTCAGAAGTTTTTAAGGATTATCTGTGTACTGACAACACGTGCAGGGAAGCCAGATTTTACTGCAAAAACATCTATTCCAGTCTTTTATTTGGAGTTTTCCAAAGGACACCACTCTCCATAATAATCCCTAGGCTTTCCAGCAGGCATGAAAAATGACTGTAAGAAATGTTAATCTAGTACAGCACATAAAAAACCAAAACTCTTTCAGTGTAGAAATATTTTTTTTTTAAAAAAAGAGACATTCCTATTCAGAAACATGCATTCCATTTTGAAATAGATCATTTCAACATAATCCTACACTGGAAAAGTTCATTGCAGCTGGACACCATCAGATACAGGATAAAGGACTGACCAGAGCATCTCACAACGGGAATTTTCAGGTCCTGATGAGTGTCTGTGGGAATGCCACTTCAGCTGGTAATTAAAGAAAGTTGAGATGGAACAAGAGGTTTGCTGGAGATGCACAAGTTGCTGACCTGATCCAGAGGACTCCTAAGAAACCACTATTTGAGATGCCTGGGGGAATTCCATTCCTCCACACCACAGATTTCTATTCAAAACAGCACCCTCTCTGTGCAGACTTAAAATGGGCTGAAGGCATCTCAACAGGGGAAGTGGTCCTTCAAGACACAATCTGCAATAGTCTGTTGTGGGATGTTCTTTTTCCCCTTAGTTCTAGCTCCTTTTCAGGAAGCTCTCAAAAACTGTCACAGATCCCAGGATGAGCTTAGTCCTTCTGGATAACATCCACCCCTGTGAAATAGGACAAGCCTGATTTCTAGTCAACAGAAAATCCCTTTCAAACAAGGTTCACACTGTGTCTAGTCCTGCTGGCTCTTCAGAGCAGAGATGACCTTTGGAGTTTGCTAAGTGGACTCAAAAGCAGAACACTTCAACCCAACGCTTTTCAATTTATTATGTCCCATATTTGCCTTAGAAACATTCAAGTAACACAAGCCAACAGCTGCTAAGTTTGGGAGAGTTTTTAAGTGGGTGAGTGTATATAAAAGCAAAATTCCTAACTGGTAAGACACGTTCAGAGTCTAGCTCTGACATTAGTTATGAAACACTCTGGGGAAACTTTAGCCAAAACACTCTGAATTCACAAGGAGCAGGATATTTTGTTGCTTAAAGGTCTGGGCTGGGACTTAGGACACCTGGACTCAGTTCCCAGCCCTGTCACAATCTCACTGTGCAGTCATTGGAAACAATCATTTTGTTTTCTTCGTGCTTGATTTTCCATTGTTTTAAATTAATAACAATAAAAATAATAGCATTTCTCCCACAGAGTAGTAATTTTGTTTATATGGATGGAAAGCAACTTGGGAGCCATAAGCATGTACAAGCACATAACACAAGGAGATTTTGATCTTTGTACAACAACTGCTGAATGAAAATCAGCAAGGGAAAAATGACAAATGTAGACTCACAACCTCAGTATGTGCTCTAAGGTCTGCTTGCTCACTCCACTGGAATGAGGTTGGTGGACTGCTCCTGCAGCTTTGCACCAAACCCTGTGTATTTCAGCCAAAGAAGACACATGAAATCAGAGCATCAGCTTTGAGGGAGCCCTGGGAACAGCCTGCCCTGTCCATTTTGATCTTAACATGCCAAGAGCTAGAACTGAGGGGAAAACATAACACCTAAGTGCTGCTGGGTTCTGATGCTGGAAGATATTTATTCTCCTCACTGAGATTTAGGAGTGGTTCATTTCACAGAAAAGTAGGAAAAAAATTATTTTAAGCAGCAGAACCTCAGATGGAAGAATTTCAATAAACTGCAAATGCTCAGTTTCAATCCTGTTTGGAACAATGCTGCTGGCCTGGGCTTCAGTGGGATTGTGGCTTCCAGCCTGCAGAGGTGGCTTGGATTAGGAAGGCTGCTGTAACTGGAGCACTGTGCAGGAACAAACACAGGCTGGATGAAGGACCTTGAGTGAGCATCTTGAGCATCACGAGACAACAGAACCCAATTCTCACTGATAACCATTGAGAAAATCGTTTATGGAGCCTTCAGGGGTTTTATGGTGACACACAGCATAACACTATCAGGCCCTTACATTCTGGTACCTGTCAAGGTATGTTTAAACCAGCAAACTCCACGCCGAGCAATCTGATTTGTACCTGTGATGCCACAGTCACCAACCTGCTGGGCTCAAGAAACAAACTGTCTCACTGAAACATGTCTAACTTGCTGCTTGACTTTGCCCCCACTGTGGCTGCTGAGTTCCCCAAAGAGAAATACAGAGGATTCACTTCATCACTAACACCGACCCAAAACACCTCAGACCGGCTCAGCTCCATGTGCAAGCACATGTTCTGGATTCACACTTGCCTTCACTACTTGCAGACAAATTAATTCTGACCAAAGCCCCTCTCATGCCAGATGCTCGGCAAGCTGCCACAAGCCCCTGGCCCCATCCCTCGGGGGAAGGCCTCTCAGCAGCACCATGGCTTCAGCTACAACGACTCAAAACTTGCAGTTCTTTAAGTTTGCTCTGTGGAGCTTGGCAGTGGGGATAAGGAAGAGGAACAGGCAGGGTGCCAGGTCTGTGAGATGAGCACTGCACAACTTACGGTTGGGTCATGCAACCAGGGCTGCCCTCCCACCACCTCTTTGCTTGTGTCGAACACTGACACAGTGCAGCTTATGGGGAGAAGCAGCTGTAGCTAGAGCAACTACTGTTATTCAGCTGCTCCCAGCTCACCCTCAGCCTTTCATGGCAAAAGCAAGGATGAAAGAGGTGCAAAAGTCAGAGGATTTTAGAGATAATGTAGCCAAAACAATACCGATTCTGACTGCCTGAGCCAAGGGGTCATAGGTACGATATAACCAAGACCTCAGACTATTTTTCATAATGAGTTCCGATTGCATTGAACATAATATCAGACATTGGCAGCTGTCACGCATTCTGTGTCAGACTGTCCTAATCCAACCTGCTTCTATATTAAGGTATCTTCATCACATATAATATAGTTTGAATTAAAACTTTTTTTTTTTTTTTTTTTTTTTGAGAGGAAGAGCAGTAAGGTTTATATACTGGAAAATATATCAGATCCCTCAGCATTTCTTGCTATGCCAGGACTGGATCTACCTGTACATAACCTCAGCTAATTGCAGAGTGCATGAGCTTGGCATGGAGCTCGTGAGGAAGAATTTCAAACCATTCAGCTGACCTAGAAACCAAAGTCTCCAACCTCACAGACAGTCCCTGGTTTGCTGAACAGATAATGTTTTTCTAAGCTTTTCCATAGCTCCACTGCTGCTGTGTTGTATTGAAGGCTTAGTGCACTGGGCTCTGCAGAGGAAGGAGGCTCTGGAGTCTGCAAGCACAACAAGGGAAATAAAAGATTCAGTGTCAGGATGGATTAATCTCATTGTGTCTGTGCAGAGCTTACTGCCCAGACGAGTAGGAGCAAGCAGTAGTGAGATGGCTATAAATAGCATGTGACCTCGCCTCAACTATTTTATTATTGCAAATAAGAAGGAAAAAATTTTCAAGAGAAGTTAATCGGGAGATTTTACCTCTGCTGTTGGGTCACACACTCACAGAACAATGCTTGAGCTGTTTGCAGCCCCCCCGTGGCACCCGCTGGCCCCTCAGAACCACCAAAATCGGAGAGCAAGGTAAGCACATGGCAGGAAAGGACCTTAGTCAAATGCAGGGAATAGGTACCAAGAGCCAAAGGTGTGAGGCAGCTTCTAGGTTCAGTACCACACCACCCCCTGCTCTCCAAACCTTTTACCAGTTCCCTGTCTTCCAACTGAAGATTAAGAGGGCTAGCTCCTATCCCTGCTACTGCTATGATGGGGGCAATAATGATGCATTCCTGGAAGCTACACACACATATCTTTTCAGAGGTATTTTTCGTTTTCAAAATGAAGACCTAACCTCCAGCCTACTAAGTTCCTCTTAGACCACCCCAGCTAGTTGTGTGCCGCTGCCCACCGAGCAGTCTGGAAGACCTAAATCCAAAACAGAACAAATTTGGAGAATTGGCACAGGGAAAATCTTTCATCAGAAAGGAAATTTAGAAAGGGTTTGGCGTTTTTTGGTATTCCAACAAGCAATTTTCAGTACACAAACATACGTGGATTGGTAGGTACACCGTCAAAAGAGCTGACTAGACAATGAATTAGTCTCCAGAAAGTGGGAGATGCTTGGAAATTTAAAACCAAACTGACTACACCACTTCAATATTCTTCATGGAAAAAAATTATTTCAATTAATCAAGACAGAAATCATATTTCTTAACGAATCTCTCACTTGAGCCATGCTAGCACTATTGTAGGTAAGCGTAAATGAACCCATGCTGAGCAGACTGACTAGATAACTCTGTCTCAAAAGGCCATTTTGCATTAAGAAAGCAAATTAGATTGACCTTTATATTCTCCCTTCCTTCCCTCTCTGACATGCTCCTCCTGAACTGTTCCCAGGCATGTAAGAATGAAGATTTCCACACATTTCTGGCTGTGCATTATATGCTTTAGTGCACACTTGTGTAACAAATCCTGCACAAGGAGCAGGGCATTACTCACAGCAAAACCAGTTCCCAGCGGGAAGAACCCTTCCCATATAAATCTCCAACACAGTGAAGCACTGCAGGATTCATCTGCAGAGCAAGCAGTGAGAAATGTGTTTGTGTTTACTGAACCTTCCCTCAGACTGTGAAATACACTCTGAGCCATATTTTTTCCTGTGTAGACACTCAGTTCTGTCTAATATATTCTGAGAGCAGCTAAGGTGTGTGTGAAACAGAATTTTCAACGAGGAAAAGGTGGGATGTATTCAGCCCTCAGGAATGTGTGCAGATAGTTACTCATGAAACTCTTACACCCCGGAGTTTTCCTCAGGCAGGTCATCAGCCGCTACCCTCAGAGATGAGTAGCATGGGAGAAGCAATACACTCACAGACGAATGGCAACAGCAGTGCTTGATACTAAAAGGTGGACAGTACAAAACCAACCAGGTTTTCCACAGCAGAATTTTTTGTTGCATGTCCTTCCTCCTGTTGGTGTAACATCCCTGTGGCAGTCTGAGTTGCTGCTCACCTGGAAAAGCATCAAAGATGAGCCCAGGCATTTTAAGCTAACGAAACTGAGCAGCTGGGAACAAGTAGGATGTGACTATGCTCTGCTCAGGGACTACCAGCACTCCCATAGGCCACTGCCTGTTAGACAAATAATGAGCTTTCATCTGATATACTGACTGATAACAGAGAGGCAGGCAGTCCCCAGAGTCATGGAAATACCTGGGAGAAGAAAGGTGAATTTTACTGAACTCACTGGCAAGGAATGAGGGAGCCCTTTGCTGTCAGGGGAGGAAGATCACATACTTTTAGGGGAAAACCAGAACAAAACAAATTTGGCAAGCAGTTAAAAGCAGCTTTGCAGTTTAGATGTGAATTTTCTCCAGCACCCCGCCTCCTGGACATCGCAGCTAATCAAACTGCACTGATTGATAACTGGGTCAGACTCCTAACCCAGCAGCCTCCACACTGGTATCTCTATGGAAATAATTACTAAAACACTTTTAAAAACACAGCAGAAAAATCTGAGACAAGCAGAAAAATTCTTACAGCAGAAACTTTCCTCCCTTTCTATGGCTTAGCAATGGCTCAGCACCTCTTAGAAGAGTCAGACATGATGAGCTGTTGAATGCCCTTTGGGAGCCAAAGTTTCCTGTGCAAATGCATATGCTTGTCTGCTGCTACTTAACAACATCCAAACAGCTATGTGCATCTCTAGAATACGCCCTTCTCAAAAGACACATGGTTTTCCATGACCATCCTGGAGCCAGGAAGTCACCGTGGCCTGGTGATAAATGATACTTGTTTTTTGCAGCCCTTTTATGACGTAAATGCAATTTTGTCAATGGGCTTAAAGCCTGTGCCAGCCTGAAGATTGCCTCCCTACCTTTCCCTTGAGCAACAGAAAGGTCCTCTACTGAGGAAGGTGCTGACTGACTCAGTGACCATGGTCAGTTTATGGTATTAGCAGTAGAGCTTTAGTTTGAAAAGCAGAGTGCAGAGCCCCGAGGCTGGGCTGCACACAGGACTGTGCTATCTGAGGAAACAGTTATCTCTCCCTGCCCTGACCCGTGATGGGGCAGCAAAGGGAGAAGCAAACAAGCCACAAATTTCAAGGAGAAAACAGACTCATAGCGTATCTATGCACTGTCCCCTCACCCCAAGTCCCTGACAGTCTCCAAGGAAATGGTTTTAATTCACAATGTTTCTTGAATACCTTTTCCAGGACTCAACTCATAAACCAATGGATTATGACTCAGAGCTGCTGAATTCATGGAAACTGTCAATGATGGTGATGGACATTAGGGCACTGCAGATCTGATTAAATAAATCATCAGATCACCATTCCAGTTCAAGCATTTTGCAAAGTCTAGGGAGCTACAGATCCAGGGTGGGCTCCAATCACCATGAGGGAAACTGACTGACACCAAGGGGAAGCAAACTCAGCTTATCCCTTTGTTGGATTTGGAGAAAACTGCCATACTTGAAAAGAAATTTCTGTGCTGATTCACAACTGCAGGGCCAGCGTCAAGGCACTGCACTGGAAGCAAAGTTTGCAGAGATGGGGAGAGAGTACAAGGAGGAAAGTGAAAGTATATCCATAATTCTGGTTGGTCTGAAAAGCAAAGGAGAGGTCTTGCCAGGGACACTACAAGTATGGGCTGCCAAGTTCAGTCCAAAGGTTCAAGTATCCCAGGAATCTTTCCCCAGCAGTGGCCAGGGGTGGACACCTGTGGGCAAGACGTAAGGATGTGGCAGGTACACAGGGACCCTCACACACAGGGCACTGTCAGCAGTGTCCAGCAGTTTATAGGCTTCCTGAACCAGGATTTCCTCTGGACCACTGTGCTTAAAAGTCACTGATGGACCTGTCCTCCGGGCAGCTGTGTAATCCTTTCTGGAAATCATTTATACAGGCTGTAATAAACAAGGGATTTGAGAGATTTTAAGACATGAGTCTATTATTTTCACCAGAGCACACATGTGCTTGAAAAAGACCTACCACTAGGCTATGTTAGAGTTTTCAGAAAACATGCAAGTTACTGCAAAGTACACACTGACTCATCTGGAAGGCATCTGGAGGCATTGCAGCAGCACCACCAACCTCCTCAGGTTCCTCCAATGCTCAATGTTTTGTTGCACTAAAACTCAGACCCATCTGAATAAAACAAGGATGGGGTTTCCCACCAAAATGCATCTTCTGAAATGAAGGGACATGAAACAGGGCAGGGGAAGGGGTCCACAACCCACCCTCTCATCCAGAGCACTGGGAGCACATCAGGTCTCAAGGGCTGTTGACAGGATGAGTATGTTGGCATGGGATGGACTGTGTTGACTTCACAGCAGAGCAACCACCAGATGTGTTCTCTGCAAAATATGACCCTGAAATTTCTGGAGAAGAGGTTCCCTTTCATAAGAGCTGACACATGGAATGAATGCACGCTGAAGAACCCACCTTCATGCACTGCCACATTCAGTTTATCCAGCACCACTGAAGAAACATGTATTTCATTGGGAAAGGATGTAATTCTACCCTCGCAAATATGACTTTTACCCTGCTCTGGCTCCCCCAGCTTTGATGAGTGAGCACTGTTACTAATTTGAGGGAGGAATTGCTGACTTTGAGAGAAGAGTAACACCAATCCCCAGAATGACACCTCTGACAGCCCAGGGGCACTGTATGGAGAAGTGTGCTCTGCTGTTCAGGCTCTTGGTGCAGCTCCAGAGCCTCCTGTGGAGTTACATCAGAGCAGATTTGGCTCATGCTCCAGGGAGCAAGGCCACATACCACTTGGACAATTGCCTCCATACATGACACACACCACAGGTCTCAGCTGGATTTGCAGCTTCTGAAATGAAAACACTATGCTTGCTTTCTTCAGCCTTGGCTTGGTAATCATTATTGAACACTTACCAGCTAGACAGCCTTCATTTCCTGAGAGCCTGGACCTAATTACACCAGGAAATGTGCCACTTTTCCTTCAGACACTGAGAAATGCTGGTTTCTGAGCCCTTCTACTACAAAGTTTAACTTTGCTCTGATTAGTAGAGGGTAGGTGAGGGAAAAAACAGCCAAATCTCAAGAGGCAAATGCAGCGATCATTCACAGAGATGCCCTGGCTTCACTCTCAACACTCAACAACAAAATGCCGCAGATATTTCATCTCCCCTCCCTCCCTTATTAATCTTAGCTGAGCCCTGAGAGGCCACTGCAAAGAGGTATCATGTTCCCTGAATTGCAGGTAAGGAGTTTGATGTCTCACAGCAAATCAGAACCAGACTTTGGGGCTGCAGGCTCCTAATGCCATTCCTCAAAGGAGTGAACCAAGCCATCACAGCTCCATCCTATTATCAGGACATTTGATCCAGCAGCGGGATGAAGGAGCCTTTGCCAAATGTGCTGCACACACAGCAGCACTTTCAAATCCCTCCTTTGTGCCATGGGGCCCACTGGGATGCTGAGTTACAACTGCCCACTTGTAATAGAGTCCAGAGTATCACCATCAAATCAAACTGTTGGCTAATTAGTGTATAAAAAACACCTTACAAATGCACAGTAATGGAGTTCTAGAACCATTAGTACCAAATCACAAGATCTGCTGCAGCAGCAGCATCACTTTTACCCTGTGAGCTGCCCAGGAGCTGCTGCCCATCCCAGAGGGCTGCCAAACATCCACATTCAATGGGAGTGACCTATGGCAAACCTGCTTGGAGAACAAAAGCGAGGAGACTTGAGCTAAGGAGTTGTGCTTCCTCTGACTGAAGCTTCCAGGTATTCTCACTAATCCTATTATCCTGGCCAGGTAAAGAGCCTACAGAAAGGCAGAGCAGAGCTGTGGGTCCTCCCAGTGGTGCAGTTTTCCCTTCAAAAGAATTAGTAGAATGACAGGGGTGGGATGTGTCACCTCCCAGTTTGACCAGTTCACATGTGGCCAAAGGAGTGAGTGACCCAAGAGGAAGTGGGCACATGACTCTCCTTCAGAGCAGCCAAGAGATGTGGCCTCTGCAAAGGGCTGATCAGTGGCTTTCCCACATTTCTGACTCTAGGTGCCCTCCTATAGGTATGTACCTTTACCCTCCTTCACAGCCACAAGCTGTAAATAAGACACAGACCACCATCCTGTGCAAGAGCAGTCCACAGACTGGACACTTGGTCTGCACAGATTCATGCACTGGGGGCAAATATGGATAGAGCCAAATGGGATACCAGCCACAACCTGGATGAACTCAATCACATACAGTGTTAAGCTCCAACACCCTTGTGGCTCTGCTTGCTGGAAACCCTGTACAGACACACTCCTCCACAGCCTCCTTCATGTCAAGGGCTCAAAAGCATCCGTGGTGATGGATGACCTTCACTGGTCTCCTACCCACGCATGGGCTCCTCAGTTTCTCAGCTCTCAGTCAGCACCGGGAAGTAACACCCGAAAGGATGCACGTGCCACTTGTAGGGATGACACAAGTGTTTATTCCATCACTGCTTGTGTCACTCTGCCTGCCTGAGATGGAGAAAGCAGCTGCTTGGTGCAGCTCCAGGGAAGGATGGCAGCCCTCCACAGAGGGAGCCCCGCCAGCCACTGGTGGATGATCTGCAGCCTGGAGCCTGTGGGGAGTTGGGCAGAAATACAGGAGGATAGCCAGGGAGTGGTGTGTCCCGCAGGGATGCTGTGGGGACAGCCCCGAGCCACAGGCTGTTCTCACTCACACCGCTGGCACGCTCTGTGTCCCCGCTGCAGCCCAGCACTGACTGCACCCTGGCACCCTGAGAGATGGTACCTGCTGTCTGGGGCAGAGCTGTGCTCGACTATGCAAAAACTGAGGAGCTGTCTGCCCTTGCTGAGGACGCAGCTGAAGTCATGCTCCTGTGAGAAGCCAGCACTGGAGTTCTGCTTTCAGTTGCTGGCTCTGGTTCTGATTTACTGGGAATTCTTCTGCCAGGCACTAAGCACACCCATGACTCAGTTTCCCTGTTAAACACAAGCAAAAACCTTCTGGCCCTGACTGCTGGGAGGCTGAATGACAGCATTTAAATATCTCAGATGACGTTTCAGGGCTTAAGACATTGCAACGTTTTTCTGTTGATCTGAAAATTATGCACTGGACTCTTGTAAGAGCTCACTCAGTCCTTATAAGTGGCTCTTTGTCGCCATTCCCATCCACACCCTGGCTCCTCTTTGAAAGGCAAATACCATAAAAGGCTGTTTATAGAGACTAAGACCTAGAAAAGAGAAGTCAAACAGGGTCAGGCTCTCTATGGCTTTGCTGCTCTGAGCTGTGGCATGGGGCTGGCTTCCTGCTCCCCCTGTGACTTCAGGAAACGCTGACCCATTTGTCTGAGGAGCCTCTGACGTGGGTGGGTGTCTCCTGCCCCTCCACAAAGAAACATTTCATTTCCAGTGGAAATAGCTAAGACAGAAAACGTTTATGATGCCAAGATTAAGAAAGAAAATTAGGGAAACAGCAAGTGTCCCTAATCCATCATGCTTGGACAGTGAGGGTTTTGTGTGCACAAAGACTTCACTTTAATTTTTTTTTGCATTTATCCACAAGAAAGAACAAACAATATAGTGGCTGAAGAAATTGCCAGATGTTGATTCACCCTTTTGCTCTCTGCAAACACTTCCATTTTGTTGAAAACCCAATCAGCAAACTCAGGAACCCTTCAAAAATTAATTATTTAGAAAATAAAACCCGCAAGCATCTCCAATGGGAGCATATGACATGGATGAAGGCAGAGAAACTCTGCCATCTGGCAGACTTCATGCCACTAACTTTTTCCTGGCTTTGAGCAGCAGAACCGAACCAGTCTCTCTCTAACTGGTACCAAGTCTGGTTTTCCCTGGCACATAGAAGAGAATGCTTAAAGAAACAAATATGTCAGTGCAGGGATTTTTGAAAGAAAATACAGCTATATATTTTAACAAAATTTTTGGTAAGGATGCTGACCATCATCTGGTTCAGAAAGATCCTTTAACTTGGTTAAATGCAATCCAGGGTGACAACTGAGAGAGGCAGAGAGGGAAAGTCACAGAGGGCAGCAAGGCAGACAGGATGTAAAGACATCCTATGGGACTCACCCCAAAACCTTGAGTGGAAACTACAAGCCCTGAGAAATCCCATCATAACTAGTGAGAAGGATCTGCCACCACACACTTCTAACAACAGCTCAGAGTATCCTGGGCTGCAGAGCACAGGAGCTGCAGCACTTTCCAACATTTCTGTTCTAAACACAGATTTGCAGCCAAGTATTGATGGATTAAATAGGGTGAAGATTAAGTCACAAGTCTATTGTTACATTTACTCAGCCTCTGGCATGTGCACCTAACCATAATACCACATCTAATTTTGGTTTTGTTTTTAAAAAGAATCACTTTGGACTTAGTTTCCACAAAATCCTTCTGTTTGACTTACTGCACAACAGCTGTTCATTTCAAGAAGCTGTTGGAAAAACATTCAACTGCTCCCAGATCAGACTACTGTTAAAAAAGCAGAGCATCCTTCTAGCACTACAGAGAAGAAGAAAAAAAAAAAAAAAAAATTTGTACCTTAACAAGTACATATATGAAGAACTTTTGACAAATGTGTTTTGGTCATTGTTCAAGCTAATTCAAAACATAAATCCCCGCAGGTGTAACTTCACTGGAAACACGTGGCTTTCCATCCAAAATAAATCTGCAGCACAGAATAAAATCTGCACGACCTAAATGGTAACTTGGCAAATGGAGGCATGGGCAGACTTGCACAGTTAGCACCAGTGCTGCATTCAGCTTTCTGGGTTATTATTTACAGATGCTTCCTATGACAACAGTATCCCTCCCATCCTGCTCTTCGGGAGCACCTCTCCAGAGCAAGATGCTCTGGACTGCTCACGCTGCCGGGCTGTGGCACAGGCACAGCAGAAACATTGCAGGAATTATGTAAAATGTATAAAAGAACCCTGGTTTCCAGCGACAGCAGCAGAAAGTTCCCTGGCTGCCAGACCACAAACAAGCTGGAGGCATTTCCCTCCCTCATCCTACTTAACACAAGACCTGAGCCAAGCTCCTTCAGCAACTCTCCAAAGGATTTACCATGAGACCACCCAAATGTCTGATTCCCAGCTACACAGGCCTGTCCCTGCCTTGGCAGGTGAAAAGCCTCTGCTTTACAGGACAGCAGTGACAGCAGAAGCTCTGTCTTGTGATGGGGCAGGAGGGACAACCTCCAATTTTCCATTAAGCCTGGGCTGGATTTTACACCAGACCAACAACAGCAGCTTTTGACACCTGGAAAAAACAGAGTTGCTTCGAGTGAAGCATGGGGGTCTGCTCAATAGCTGCACCCCTTGGTTTGCCCAGGAGTGTGGGCAGGACAGAGTAGGCTTTCCACTGCAGCTAGAGATTCAAAATCCTCTTCAGGTATGGGCTGAGGGCTTCCCACCACACCTGGATGCTCAAACCAGGGCTGCAAAGCGACTGCTGCATCTCATGTGCCGTATCACATGGTTTTGTTTCATGGTCAACAGGTCAGCTGGCCTGCTGGCATTTCTGGTCCCAGGCTGTTCAGGCAAAGAGGTCAGACTTAGGTACCCATTAACTGCACAGAATAGCCCTCTTTGTCAGCAGATGACAGCAGTCCAAAGAGATGGCTCAGAGCAGGGCCAGTGCACCCCCAAATATGTATGAGAAGGTCCTTCTCTCACCTCACCCCAGAGAGCTCATGAATGAGGTTCAGGAAAGGCACCAGAGACCAAATCTGGAAGAGGAGGACAATGAGGATGAGAGAGATACAATAAAGTGTAGCTCTTGGAAAACAGATGGGCCCAAACCATGCAAAAAGGCTTTATGATCCCTCAAGCATGAAGTAAGTGATGACATATTGTCGTGTTGCTGTGTCAACAGCTGACACATTGCAGCAGGATAATTTCACAGATTCACATGTTAGTTTAAAAGCTCTCTTTGCAACCACAGAGCTAGGGCAGAGGCACTTCAAGTCTTGCATAGCAATGGTTCTGCAGCAGACCTGCTGCTGTGGATTCAGTGCCTCAGGAACCAGCCTGCACAGAGAAGCCACAGCCAGCCCTGCCATCCACCAAAAGCATCTGTGGCTCACCACAGACAACTGCTGATATAAGACCAAAGCACCAGTCTCCCTTCCCTTTCCCCCTCCAAGAAAACAGTACTCTGACCCAGAGTGTGTTCAAAGGGTTCATTGTTGTCTGGCCAACACACACAATGCATGAAGCTGGCCTGGAAGTCCTCAAGGTTGTGGGCAAAGTTCTGCATGTCTCAAGCAGGCTATAGCACTTCTGAGAGTCTCTTTTATCCCTAAGAGGGGCTTTTTGTTTGCTTTTAACACTATGCACCAGAAACAAAATATTCCTCCGTCCCTCTCTTCCTGTCTTTCTTATTGGAAGCAGGCACTGGAATTTTCACCAACAAAATTGCCAGGCAGTTTTTCTAACGGTCTGCATATTTACTTTCTCTGCTTTTTCAGGCAGTGGGGTGCAAAAGCCAAATCCTTGAAGACTGGCCCACAGGGTCCTCCCGTGATGGAAACCAGGAGGGATATCTCCAGGAAAACTTGTATTCATTGGGCTGCCAACTGGAATTGCATTTCTTCTTCCAGCAGTGGGTCCAGCACAAGTCATATACTCAGATACCAGCAGAAAGAACAAAACCCACGTTCCCTACAAGCCTGATGGAAGGGCTACCCCTATTCAGCATAAATTCTGCAAAGCCCATTCAATCTCTAAGAAACATCTCCTTTTAGAATCCAGTTTCATTTCCCAGCCCATGATATTAGAGACAGCCTCCGTGTAGATGCATCTCCCACTGTTTTTCTTTTCAGTGATCCTGCCTTTGGGAGAAGTTTGCTGAAGTTACCAAGTCAGTGCACACAATCCTTACCTTGGAAAGCAACACATTAGGAAACAGTCTGTGCTCAGACATCAGAATAAGTGGTTTTTCTCATTAATCTATTAATTTACTCTCTCCCCTGCTCCAGGTTAGTGCCTCCATGCCCTGCAGCCAGCAGGCCCCCTCCAGCATCAGCAGCAGATCTGCTCTGTCCCAGCTGCAGCACTGCCGGCCAAAGCAGGAGGCAGGATCCCAGGCCACAGCAATGACTCACACTCCTGACCCTGCCAAATAAGTAGTTTTGGAGCAAGGAAGTGACAGGCAGACTCAAATTATAAAGCTGGTGAAACAAAATGAAAGAAAATCCTCCTCAGCTCTCCTTGCTTGCATACAGCAGCGAAACAGAGTGTGCAGTGTGAGAGGTGTCAGGGCACCGTGTGGTGCTGCACTGACACACAGACAGGCTCTGGCCATGCGACCCTTTCTTCCACCAGAGGGAAACGCCCTTTCCAGCATTTCACCACCTGCTCCAGGGGAGTGATGGCCATGTCCACGTGTTTGGCATACAGCAGGCAAGCCAATGCTCTGTGCGGGCACGTCACCATACTTCATAGGGTGCTGCCAACCAGAGTGCTGCTGGGTGGGTTTCCTTCCCTACCCTCTGCTGAGAACATTAGAAGAAGTAACGCATGCCCCAAGTATGTTCCCAAATACTACATGTAAGGCTGCATGGTTCTGAGATCACCTACAGGTGCAGGAAAACATCAAAGCTTAGAACTATGACAGTCAATGGCAAATCTCCTAATGCTAAGGGGAGCTCAAAATACAACCCCAGGTAAAGTGGCCCAAAAGAGAGATGCTCCAGGTTTGCCTGTTTCTCAACAGCTTAACTCCAGAGCTTTCTTGGGTGGTAATATCAAATCTGCAGATGGGGAGAGGCACACTTTTGAAGTTTCCCAGGCAGAAATACATCTTTCTCTTACTGTACTTTGACCACTGTAATGAATGACCCTAACAAGACTCAACTGTGTGTTTAGCTGGCAAGAAGGGGTCAGAGGTACAGCAGATCAGTGTAAACTACAGTCCACAAATAGTGCTGTAAGAACTCTGAACTAAGATGAATGCCATGACCATAAATCACATTACTGTGAAGAAATCAGAAGGCAGGGTGATGATGACCCCTCTTGCTTATGTCCCTGATCCAGGTGGCTTCCTACAGGAAAATCCACTATATCCTGTCCCCGCCACACAGACACTTTGCCCCAAAACCTTCTTTGCCAAGTTTCAGCCCACGGCTGAGATTTGATAGCCAAGCTAATGACTTCAGTATGTGTCAGTTCAGAGCACGGAGGATGACAAAGTCAAGCTGACTTTTTCCCACAGCCCTCTGTGCCTGGTAAATGGAAAAAAACACCAAGAAAGGGAGGAGGATGCTGTGCCACAGCCCTTGGGAAATCCTGCTGCATGACTGGCTGGGCAGGTGGATCAGTTCTCAGGCAGGCAGCGCAGATATTGTGAAGGAGAGAAAAGGGCTGATTAGGCTTTCTACCACTAACAATATCAAAACAGCATATTGCTTTCATTTGCAGTGAAGCAGAAAATAAAACCTCAGGTGAAGGAGAAGCCTCAGGTGAAGTGGACTGGAATAATGTCGGGTCTGCAGGAACAACAGCCCTCAAGACCCCTTAACACTTGAGATTTTCTCTTGCACATCGGGAGGTCTGTGAGGTACAAGCTATCAACTCCTACTCACCACCCCACGGGACTCCTCCCACACTCTTTCCTTTGCACTGCCGGTAAACTGGCAAGTATCTGCAAGGTAAAGCAAGCCCCTGGGAAACACAAGCCAGATGGTCTTACTGCCCACTCTGATTGCTGGAGGAAGAACATCCTCACTTGCTTCCTCTGAGCTCCAATAAAGTGCACTTCCTTCAGTGCAAAGGGAGCAAAGTCGCTTTTGCTGGCATTTAACTCCAGTAATGAATTCTGGCTCAAGAGTCTGACCCACAGACTCTCAAGTCTTAAATCAAGACCTGCAGAGGATATCTTCTTGCTGCTACACAGAATGACAGCTTAGATTTTGCCAGACTTTAGTGCTGTGGCTCTCCCATGCTGGGTTCCTCACACTCCACCACCCCACAGCCCAGACAGTCTGGTCTCTCTGGGGCAAGGAGGGTTTGCTAACATGCCTGTACACTGACTAATAAACTAAAGCACTGACTTTTTGCCACTACCTACTGCTATAGCATCATGAAAAAAGAAAGAAAACATAAAGCAGGAATACCAAAGAATAACTGAAGTAACTTATTGAAACTCTCTAGAGTGTTCCTAAATGACCAAATGACCCGATTTTTTTCTTTTTCCTGCAGATCCTGTGCAAAATGCAGAGCACACGAGGGGAGGGAAGCAGCATGCATATGAGAGAACACACCTGGCAGGTACACCCCACAGTGGGGCATAAAGGCACTGTAAATCTTCAGGATGTTCCCAGGCCAAAGCTTCCTCAAGCATTACAGCTCTTATCATCTGAACATACAGGCATGCTCACACGCAGCAGTAGAATGTTGTGACAGCATGGAAACTGTCTGCAGACCTGCATGCACTTATACATAATGCATATATTATAACAAGGGCAACTGCATGCCTGGAGTCAAAGCTAGGGGGAAAGGATCCATTTAGAAATGGTGTGATGCACCTCAGCTCCAGAATTCAAGCAGCTGGACAGAGTTCAAAGCTATTTTTCCTTTTTCCTCTCTCTGCTGAATGTCTTCTCCCCCATCACTCCTACTCTCAGGAAAAGCTGAACGCAAATTGTCTGTTAATTCACAAAAATAACTGAACAAACTAGGCTCCAGCAGGGCTTAGCACGCTTCCCAGCTCAGCTGTCCTTCAACCCAAAATTAGCACAGCAGAGCTTAAGAAAATGACTGGAGACACTAGGGTGTGAGGCTCAAACCTCATGCTCCCCAGAGCTCCAGCAACCCTGCAGCCCAGTGACTGACACAGGGCGTGGGAGCAGCACAGAGCGATGGGAACCTGCCAGCCTTTGCAGGAAGGGCCTGCAAAGAGTCAAAGGTAGGGACACTGGTGGCTGTGTGTGAGCAGGGCCATGGAGCTGGCAAGTCCCTGTGCCCTCGTCTTCTCTGGATGCTCTCAGACTGTGTGGCTTTTGCTGCTTTCAGTAGTCTCTGCAGAGACCAGATGCCTTTTCCATACACAAAATGAATTATTTCCTTGCTCTCAAGGAGGAGATACTACCCTCCCACACATCCATCGGGTTAATGCACATTTACAGCTCCTCCAGAGGAGGGAAAGACCAGGGATCCACACTGCACCTCAGATATTCAGCACTTTGCTTCCAATAAGCAAGAAACCCCTTTGCTGCTGGAGGGCAGCCTGGCAGAGCAGGGTCCCTGAGTGTGGAAGGGCAGTGACGGGGACCAGGATTTGGGTCTATGTAGCTGCTGGCAGCGCTTCAGCTGGCTGTGCCAGACAGAAAAAAAATAAATTAAATCAGAAAAAAAAAAAACCAAAAAAAAAAACCACACCAAAAAAAAAACAACAGAAAAAAACCCAAAAATAGGAGGCTGGGGAGTTAATCTGACAGCTGGAAAATGTGAGCAGCCATTGTCTGCAACCCCCCACAGCTCCTCGGCCAAACCAGTTTGCTGAAAGCAGCAGACTGTAAATACTGACTCCCCTCAGTGCCCTGCTGCCCTCACTGAGGGAACAGGACAGCTCAGAGGTCACCCTTCCCCAGCTCGTGGGTCCTTGGTTTCCCTGCATCCCCTCCCCTGACCTTGTCCCCCCTTGCAGCTTTGAGGCAGCAGCTCTGGGATCGGTGCCAGGAGGCCTGAAGAGGCCATGGCAGGAGCTCTCTCATCTGTCACCCACTCCAAGCAGCAGTGCTCCATCTCCAACATAGCACTTGATGCTGCTGCTGTCACCATGGGGGTGAGCAAACTGCTTTGAGCACAGCTCCTGTCCCCACTGAGCTGCCAGGGGGAGGGAAGGAGCAGGTCAGCTACACCCCACACCACCAAAACCTCGCAAACATTGCTCCTGCCCATTCCCCCAGTTCCTCTGATGGGAGATGCTACAGACCTTAGGACGTTGCAGCTGAAACAAAACTGGTCCTCTGCAGCCTGAGACAAGATCTTTGCGCTGTTTCCTCAGTGTGCATGAATGTCTTAGCGTTGGCTGCATGAAAAGAGAAAGAAATCCAGAGCTTCAGACACATGCGTCATCTTCCACCAGTCAGCAGTGGCCAGCAACTCTAGGCTATCGACAACTTAACTATCCCTTAACCTTCAGGCTACCTTCCCGTCCAGCAGCTGACCCTGAGCCCGTGCCACCTTCCCCAGGGTGACTACTGACCTGCTCCCAGCAGCACCCTGAGCCTCTACCAGTGTCAAACTGATCTGGTGCCAGCATGAGTGGGAGCATTCTGGAAAGCACTGCTGGGAGGAACCTTGTCCTGGGGAGAAGATTTGATGGTAAACCATGGCTTTTTCCTTTAAAGCTTGCAGAGGATTTTCATCAAAAAATCTTCAGTCTGATTCTGAAAGTATTGAACTCAGGCACTGAAACTACATCCCACTTCACCTCCCAAAATCACAGGCAAGCAAACCCAAGATTCAGTTCCAGGAGGTCTTTTTAAGTAACTCCAACTTATGGACAGATTCGTGGGACTCCTTTTCCTCAGTCCATGTAGCAAGCTTCAGGTTTTATCTGATCACAGGCAGGCATTGAACTCCACTATCACAACAGTAAAAGGACTTGAGGGAATTTCCACTGGTCCAGTTCAATCTACTCCCCACTTCAACAAGAAATAAAGAATTGATTTCATAGCAGTGTGAAAATTAAAATTGGCCTGTGTTCATACCCAGATGCTCCCTTTCACATGCACACACACACACTCTGAGGTCTCTCATAGCTTAATCCTGTGAAACACTGAATGACACCAATAGCCCTTGGCCTGAAGAGCTCTTTGCTCAGCACCTCATCAGATGACACAGCTGCAATAGATCTACAGCAACAGCACAACATGTTCACACTCCTACAGAGCAATAACCGAGATCCCAAAGACATTAATTTCCTCACCACTTCCCCTGACGAGTCCCACACACTTCTGCAACAATTCTGATTCTGATCAAGGCAATTCACATGGGTTTAAGCCACGTTTTCTCTGGCATCTTCCTCACTGGACACTCATGAACTCCAAAAACCGCATATGAGCACCTCACAGCAGCTTGTTTCAAAGTCTTTGTGTTTTCTTCCAGGCCATCTGCGTTCCTCTACCTTGCCCTCATCCAGCTGGGAAACACGCATTTAATTGCATTCATTTATGTTCAAACAGGCCTATTGAAAAATAAGTGGATTAAAAGCTGGTCTGGAAAAATAATTAAACCCTGTTATAGCACAGGCTATGTATTTGGGCTGCAATGTAATGCAGGCAATTCTCCTCTGCAAGAGGCATTGGGAATTTAATATTGCAGCACAGCCAGTTGCAATGCACTTAGCAGATGTCTGGGACCCACAGCCTCATCCATCTACCTTTGATCTCATGTTCCACTCCTTCCTCCCAATTTTGAACAGCCATTTAACCACTGCAGAGGCGCAGTACACTTCTGCAGATGGATCTAAACCCCTCTCTGAACTCTAAGGGCAAGAGCTGCACATACTCATCTCCAGGCACCGAAAGAGAACAGCCACTCAGTCACACGCTCATCTATGTCACTGTCATCCAAGACCCACAAAGGGATATTCTGCTTGAACGTGGCCTTTCCGTTGCAGCAGACAGTTAATGCTAAAAAAAGGCTGGCTGGGAGCTGGTGACTGAGTCTGAACATCAACACCTTCCTGTTTGCACTTCCCAGCAGTAAGGGCAGCCAGGCCAATGCTGCTCAGCCTCCAGCTCCCCAGGAGACAACCCCTGCACAGGCGGTGAAGAGGAAGAGATTATGCAAGCCTTTCCTACCTCTATAAATCCAAGTTCAGTAGGGCAAGGTAGCAAAATACTATTAAAAAAAAAATCATGTGAAATTAGAGCCAAAGAGTCAGACTGGTGAAGCACCAGGCATGCTCACCCCATGGGTGCACCTGAGTGCACAGCAGTAAGTAAACATACCCACTCTGCTTCCAGCCCCTTCTGCTGGTTAGCCCTCTGGTAACTCTGCTGGCGCTGCACTGCTCCACACTGACGTGCTACCCCAGAAGCAAACATGGGAATACCCAGAAACAAAACTCCAGGATGAGCCATTCACATGATAATTAGATTCGACCATCCTTGTGGTCCCTTCCAACTCAGAATATCCTGTGATTCTGGGACTTGTTAAGCCTAACACCTTCCCTTCCTGTCCTAGGTTGCAATATCGATGTATTCTATTACCACCTCCACAAGCTGTTAAAGCAGGTGGGGCACTGTTCGTTACCTATGACTCATCCCTGATAACTCCCTCCGAGGGCTATCTGTGTTAATGGACCATCAAGAACCCACTTCACAATTCATGAAATTATCTCATCCCATTGTAAGATGCTCCGCCCAGGTGGGAGGAGCCAAGCATTCCCACCTGGATATAACATGGTTTCTGGAAACACTGGGGGCATCAGCCTACTGGACTCCCAGAGGACAAGAGCTATCACTGGACTTTCAGGTGGAGACCAGATTTTTCTACAGGATCACCACTTCAACAGAAGCATTTCACTGGGACTGTCACCACCACCACCACCACCACCCTGACTAACAGGGTGTCAGGAGAGGATTTGCTTCTTTTTGCTGCTGCCATGGGGACCCAGCTTGGGACTGCTTTGTTTTCTCTCCTGCCAGCTGGGATGGTAACTGCACCAAAGGTGGGAGTGGTGGTGTCTGGCAGCCCAGAGAAAGCTGCCACCGGGTTTCTGGTTTGTCTGTTATTCTCACTGTTGTTGCTGCTTGTTTTCCTCATTATAGATACTAGTAAAGAACTGTTATTCCTTTTTCTATATCTTTGCCTGAGAGCCTTTGATTTCAAAGTTATAACAATTTAGAGGGAAGGGGGGTTATAGCCTCTATTCTAAGATGGGTTTTCACCCTCCTTAGCAGACACCTGTCTTTCAAACCAAGACACTTCCAATCTATACCATACCAAGCTGCTGTCTCTCAGAGTTGGCTCTGTGTGGGGAAGAAGGGACAGGAGACAGAAAAATGTGTAAGTTTTTTGCAGCCCAGTGAAAAATTTCAGCAGCATTTGGCAGATCATTAAGACCTGCACAAACCCACTATGCTCCAGGCTTCCATTGAGCTTTCCCCTCCCAGTTCTGCATGCCTCCCTCCCCTGGCACAGCCAGAATGCAGAGCTGGCATGCTCTTACCGTTAATTAAGCAAGAGCAATTAGGCAACACATTTTTAAGCGGTTGTCTCACAGCCGAGCTTGGGAAAAGGCTGGCTTCAGCATTAAATCAGCAGCTGTGTACAAAGTGCCAAATCAGTGCATCAGAATGAGGGAACTTGATATGTAAACAGCCTTGTCAGTAATTACCCCAATGCCTTTCAGATTGCTGCGGCTTTGTTCTGTTAGAGCCTCGACTTCCTCAGGGGCTGAGCGAGCAGACAGGGATGCTGCATGAAGCAGGGGTTTGTCTGATGGTTAAACCAAAGCCCAGGACACTTAACAGGCACAACCTTGCTGAATATTCAGTGCTGTACCAACAGAGCCATCCAAACCCAGTCACGTGGAGTGGCCCCTCTCAGCACGGTCTTGGAGGATTTATCCATCCCATAGACTCTGGGCTGATGTTTATTACAGCAGATTGCATAGGAGGAGACTGGTTTTCTCTAGTCCTTTGGAGCTGATTTCAGAGACTGCTGCTCCCTTCTCAGAAACTCCTTGGGAGGGGCCTAGCAGGTAACTGGGATGGGGAGGATTCCATCACATGGACAGGGAACTGGACCCAGCTCTTCTTTTCGCTCCAGCTAGAACCAGGGACTTCATGTGATCCATGTGGTGCTGAAAATATGTTCCAAGATCCCTGAAAAAAGTGCTGAGCAGCTCTGCCACAGATAGTGCTGAGCAGCTGTAAAGTCAGCAGTGCTTGGAGGATGGCATCCAAGGCGCCAGGGCTCCGGCTGTGATCCTCTGGGAAGCAGCCACATGGAACAGCAGTACTAGCACGGTTCCGCTCTGTGCCTCCTTTTCCTCGTCTCCGTGCCTTTGCCTTTCACTGGGACATAAGATCTAAGCTGTATGTTAACTGAAGCCTCAAGCAAAATTTAAAAAAGATTTCCTGGTTTGTTTTCTTTTGGTTTTTTTTTTTTTAAGTAATGTCTATTCTTGCTCTGCTTCAATAAAGAGGCGAAGGTTGTAAAGGACACCCAGTAAATCACACATATGCTCCACTCCTCTCAGCTGAATATTTACAAGTTTCCAAAGTGCTGAACCTTTTCAAACCATTCAGCTTCTGCTTTCATCTGTAATATCTATCTCAGTGCTTCTGAGATTTTCTTGCAGCTATCCTAATTTAACAAGGATCAGAAATCAGGCTTCATCTGTAACCCTAAAGGTCACATCAAATCATTTTGCTCCAATATGCCAAACAGACAAGACAAAAACAAACATAAAGTTTCCCAAAGGAATATGAGTGAAGGTCCCTCTCCCAAAGGAAAGCAAAAGCCCTAAAGCAAGAAGGATGTTTTAAAGTAGTTATTTCTATCTGTCTAGATAGTTGTAACACATGCAATGCCTGGGTGCTAGCTAGCAAGACACCCCAAGCTATGTGGATTTTCCTTCTGTTTCCAAGAGGTGATAAAAACATTCCTTGCTGCTTTATGAGAACGCCACCACAAAAATCCTGCATTCAAACTTAAGTGCAGTTTTGCATATCTGAGGGGAGTTTGGCAGCCCCAGGACAGGCACAAGCAGTTTCTCCCCACTCCAGCCTACAACACCCATGTTATGCTGAGAGTATGAAGGAATCGCAGTCCTGAGAACAGGGAGATCTTTCCAGGCTGAAACCGCTGGGAACACCAAATAGCAAGTTCCAGATTAAAAACCACCTCACAGGGTAGCCCTGATTTCACCAACATGGACAACAGCATGCACTGCATGTCCCATGCTCCAAGGGTTGCCCTATCTGGTACCACCCCTTGGGTTCAGTTCCCAAGGAGGCAATGGGCACTGGCAGCATGGGGGACCTTCCTTAACTCTGAGAAGACAGCATGCAGACTACCAGCTACCCAGGGATGGTGGTATGTGCCCCACAATCTGCATTCCAAGGATCCAGAACCAGAAAGGTGAAGGCAGAGGCACATCTCCAGATATGAGACTGGCTGGTTCTGCCCCTGCTACTTGTGCTGCCCAACAGGCTTTCACATTCCAAGCGAGCTGTCAGAAGGTCAAGTGAAGACAAAAATACAGTCACTAACAGTTCTGAGCTATGGGGCTGGAGGTCCAAGCATGTGAAAATAAGTGGCAGATGCACACAGCTGGAAAGTTGAGTTTTCTTGCTCCTGCCAAGGTAGAAAAAAATCCAGCATCCCATGGTAGCTTCCAGAAGAGTTTCTTTCCCTAATGCCCCCATTTCCATCTACATGTGGATAGTGTGGAGAAGTGGCTGTGTGTCACCACTCATGGCCCACTCTCAGGGACCCAGATCACAATCCCCAGCAGCACTGCTCTGACTCTCAGTGCAAGCGAGGAAATCATGCTCCAGGTAAAAGCAGACTATGGATTTAAATTCCATGTTTGCAAACTGTGTTTTGTCAGCAGTTAAAAACAACCAAATGTAAAGAAGTATCTTGAAAGCTTTTCCAGGGACCTCACTTTCTAGCCAGTATTCAGCTCTCAAAGTAGTATCCCTCATTTCTAATTCATGTACTGCTTCATTGTCTTTAAAAGCACTTTCCCCCAAATCTGCACTTTCTCTTCTGCCTAAAGCACTAATTTCCATTACCTCAAGAGATATCAAATTCCGAATTTTTGCTGCAGCTTCAGGTTTTCACACTCAGGTTACAGACACCTCATTAGCCTCCCCACATCTGGTTCAGATTACAAGGTGTTCGTTCTGCGACACGCCAGAATCATCAACATGACTGACTGGTTACGTACAGGCTCCAAAAATGTCTCAAGTACTAAAAAGAAAGGAAAAGAAAGGAAAAGAAACGGAAGGGAGGCGAAGGGAAGGGAAGGAAAATTAAACAGATGGCCCACGGAGCACTGAGATTTGCAATTTTCTTCCTGGAAAACTTCTGGTAACCCTAGTTCTAAAAATAATACTAGGAATAGCCCTCTGTGTGGAAAGGAAGAATTTCTAAAAACCTTTCATTTCTGTGTTCCAGAGAAGGGAACTGACACATTAATTGGAATATATTGCTGAATGGGGTTACTCTCTCACACCACAGGGCAAAACCAAAGCGGGTATTTAAACACTAGTGTCCAGCTCCTGACAGAAATTTACTGTGCTGGTTTTTTTTTTTCTCCCTGGGATATTTTTTCAATTAACAAAGCAAAAACATATCGGTTCAACTCTTCCATAACCCCTACTATCAATCTCTCCCCTAAATCACGGCTCATCTCCTACTAAAATTTCTTTCTAACAGTTCTTGCCCAGAATTTCATGTAGGTTTGTATCTGGCCTTTTTAATATGTATGTATTACAGAAGTTTCCAAATATAATGAATTTATCCCTGGCTACAAGCCTCATTTCACAGGTGAGGCAGTTGTTGAGAACTTTGGCAGTTACACTGAAGTGATAAATCCAGGTAGTCAATACTCCAGAGTAACCTTGGAGCATTTCAAAACTCTGCAGGATAAATGTCACACACACATACCTCCCTCCCACCGAGGTTTCATTGCAATTCAGAATTTACAGGAAAAACACTTTCCAGATTGGACTCCCTGCATGCACCCTCTTTTCCATGACTTATCACCACTCACAGAGGTCACCTACGGAGGACACCCACACCTGTCCATCTCCTCCTTTACCTGATCAGTGTCAAGGGTCCTTGTCATCTAATTCCTCATTTTGAGGAGGCTTCCTCATTTTGGAAGGAGCTTCTTCAAGCTATCACTGGCCCCTTCTCCCCATCCTCCAGCAGCAGCAGAGCCAAGTCCCTGGCCACAGGGGTACAGTGCAGAGCTTAAGTCCTCTTCCCAAATTGCCTCTGTCTGTAGAGGCCACAAGCTGACAGCATTTGTTTAGATTCCATTCCTGGACAAAACCTTGCTTGAAGCACTTGATTTTCTCCACTTCTCCCACTTCCCTTCTGTAACATGAAGCAATACTTTTTCCCCTATAAAAACTGAAATTTGGAGCATACAACCTAAATTTCAAGGTATTTATAATTTTTGGTCCATGCACTCTCAGCATTACCCTGCCAAGCACTACTTGCTGCTGGAAAGGCTGACAAAATGTGATCAGCCATAAACAAGTGAACTTAAACTTCATCATAGGATGGAAAATGCCAAAGGGAAAAGGGAAAAAGCAAATGGTATTAAACACTTGTCACTTTTGCAATGGTGTGGGATGATTACCCTGCTGCAGTGACAGTTCACTCGCAGACTGGTCTGCTATTGTCTATCAGCAGTTTCTGGCAAGTAAGAAGCCAGGAGGAGGGGAAGACAGGTTATCAGCTCTCTTTGGAGATAACAGAGTGAGGGGGAAAGGTGGAAAACACATCTCCACTTCTACAAAGAGAGCTTTAGCCCAAGGAGCACATATTCTTTGTGGCTTTATCCATTGACATGATTGCAGTAGACACACATATCGAGCTGCTTATCAATGCTTACATCTGAGAAGGGATATAGGAAAGCAGTAAGTCTGCTACCCAGTTTGGATAGCTGGGATTTGGCATAGCTGTCTGACCTATATTAAGTTTCCATCCACTGGAGTACTACTTGGAGGAGATTCTTAACCACTGTTTTTGAATCCCGTGGTTCCAGTTTGTAAAACAAGTTAATTCACAAAGAATCTGAGTTACCTCAGAGGAAGAGAGTTATGAGTGACTTCCTCTGTCTGGATCTGATAATTCATTATCCAGTGCAGGAGAATTTGCTTATAAGTAAAACACTAAGGAACTGTTGTCTTCACCAGTAGTTGCAGTTTCATGGAGCTGCTGTGGAGCTGGCTCAGACCCCCTGCTATGACCTTATCCTATTCACCAGCTCCCAGCAAGGCAAGAGGCTCCCTGAATGCCATCTGCTTCCAGAGCAATACCCTGCAGTTCTGCCCCTGCTCTCCAGACCCCTTCTCATGAATCTGGCAGTGTTTTTCAGCCTGACTGACAGGCAGCAGCATCCAGCATCTCCCATGTCTGCTGGTGTGGGGAGCACGGGTGGCCATTGCCCTGCACACCATTACACAAGGGCTCAGCACCATGAACTCTCCTACCCTGGGAACTGGAGAATCCCACTGAACAACAGGAAGTATTAAATCAGCGTCTCCTCTGGAAAAAACATGGCAAGAAACCACCCACGGGACTCTTCTGCTCTCACTCTTTTGGCCCTGAAACCAACTTCCTCAGCAAATGAACCTTCTCTGACAGGAAATGCAGCCTTTGTCCATCCCATGGTCTCCAAAACATCTGCATGTGCTGTCAGCATTCTCGGGTAGGTCCATCCCCCCTTGTGTGTGCCTGTGACAGAAGGAAGAGCCTCCCTCAGCAGGAAGAGCCCTTTCACAAGCACTCTCCTCTTTATCCCTGCACAGCATTAACTCAGCCTTGGACCTACAAACACAAAGGCCACACCTGCCCAGCAAATGATCTGATTTCTGCAGAAATGTAAGGGCTAGAATAACTTGAAGAATGTAGGCTGCTCTTGCAAACAGCCTATCTCACAATAACATCAGTCTTGGCACATTCCCACAGCAGAACATCAGCAGTGAGAAATGCCAGATCTGTGCTTTGGGGAAAGCGGAACCAAGTTAAATACACATCCAGCTGAGCTGGGGAAGGAGGTAAGAGAAAGAGAAAATTACATTGGAAGGTCTGGTCCAGGAGGGAGGACTGAACAGTTTGCTTTCTCATGCTAGAATTGGAAACACAGAGGGGAGCTGAGAACACTTCAGATGCAGGCTGATATATAAAAAGAAAGGTGATGAGGAACCAGAGTATAGCCACTGGCTTAGTCTGTAGCATACAAAACTGTTTATCTAGGTATCAGGAAAAAGAATACCCAGCTTCAAGGACATTTTCCTTTGGGAATTCAGGACTCTCCTCAGGAGGATTTTAAAAACACATATAATAAATATCTGGCATGTACCTATCCCAAGCAGATGGTTGGACTACATAAGTTCTTTAAGTACCTCTCAATGCAGCATCAGCATGAATCTATGATCTTTGAGAATTAATTACAATTTCTGAAAGATCTTGAACACTTTTAGTTCAGAAGATTTGCCAGGACAAATCATTTGCCCCAGTTATTAATGAATCACTGCAACTGCTAACTGCCTTTTATATTGAAAACAAGCATCCTGTTTGTGCTCTGAACATGTTTTTCTGTCCTTCCTTGAGTGCCCAGTGCTGGCCACTCTTGGGGACCTTTATTCTAACTGGATACAGCTGCTTTCTGTGCCAGTTGCATAAAAACAAAAACCAAAAGCAAACCTCCCCCTGCCCCAATACCATTAATCATATGTTTTCTACTGCATGCAAATATTACTAAGAGTAACAACAGCAACAACAAAAAGCCTGGGACAAATAGGTTTTCTCACTAGAAAATCCAAATAGGATTTCTGCACTGCATGTCCACAGTCTTATAGCAAGGAGCACAGTCTTATTCAAAGGAGCAGAACTGCAGGGAATAGTTTGTGACACATCTGGTATTGGGCTCCAGTTTATCTGGGAGGGATCTTAATTGAAACAGAAAATTCGTAATTAAGATTAGAATCCCTAAAAACCTTCCCAGCACCCAAGCAGGAAATTCCAGGTAGGAAACTGTTTCTCATCCAACTCTGCCTCCTCCTGAAACCAGAAGTCAAAGGAGCACCGTGTTGACTAGGCACCTCTGATTTTGTGCTGCCCCTTGGCACCCAGTTGAACCCAGTGGTACAGACATGGGAAAAGAGATAAAAAAGAGCTGATATCATGGGCATCTTTGAAAACAGAGGAGCAGAAAATCAATCTGTAGTGTAAGATCAGTATGCCAGGGGCAGGCAGGCAGTCACTGGTGCACCACTGCCTCCATCAGCCTTCTCCTCAGCTGGTACCTCCAGCTTCTGCCTAATTTACCACTCCTCCCCAGGGAGACTCGTAGATCTTCTGATTGTGTCCTCATGCTGGGAAACATGCCTCGTTTCAGCTGAAGCATCTATTGCTTGAGAAGCATCAACCAGTCACTTGATGAAATTTACATAAGCACTTGACACCTTTTAGGATAAAAATAGCCAAAGGAAACTGGGATTCATCCCAAAACACACTAGACATTAATTCACATTAACCAGGGGGTGATATATCTGTCTCATTCCCAGTCCTTCATCTCCTCCAGCAAGATAAATGGCAAAGAAAACAAACCAACACTCTCTAAATTTTCTTTCCGCAAGGATCTAGTTTCCATGAGATTAGTCTGCCTTGGCTGTGTGCTGGAAAATAATATACCAGAGCTCTGCTCCTTCACAAGGGCCAAGATGAAGAAGCTGTGCACAACCAAGAATGAAAAAGCCCTTGACCCTCTACATTTTCCAGGCTCTGCTCCAGGCTGGTTGCTTACAACCGAAGTTGTGAAAGAAGTATAGCAACTCTCTTCCTGGAAACATTTTTAGTCATATGTCACAATATAGGCATCTTCTAGAATCTTCCCCATCTGCCTTACTGAATCAGTACCACAGCAAGTTCCCAGGCCAGCAAGGTTTCCCATCTCCAGATGCCACAGCAGCTAGCACACAGCCTGAAACATGACAGCCAGAAAGTGCCCTGAGTTCCCAAGAATGAAGCAGGAAGCCAATCATCTCTCCAAAAAGCCAGCACCAATGTTTGCCTTCGGCACTTCACCTCTTGCATGGAAAAGACATGAAAACCCAGGTCGTTTTTCCGCTCTTTCCCTGAAGGATGAATCAAGTCCCTCAATTCTATTTTTAGCTGAAACCACCATGGGAAGTCTGCAAGGGTGGAAAAGCCTGGGAAGTCTGAGATGCAACCTTCATCATGTCTTGACTCAGCAAGCTGTGAGGGGGTAAGGTCAGCATCTGTGGTAATAAAGAGCCTCCTCCTTCTCCTTGCAAAAATGTGCAGTTGTACCACAGCCAGACTCTGAGCAAGCAATGTATTCAGAGGTGAAATAAAAATACTTTCCTGATCTAGGAGATTACAGCAAGGCTTTCTCAGCAAGCAATGTGAAATGTCAGCTGTCTCAGGGAAGCAGCTCTAGCACTACAGCGTTTATGGTAAAATGGTTTATTGCATATCAGCCAGAGAGGGATCCAGGGGCAATGCCAGCATCCACTGAAAGACATGGCAAACCGGTCTTGGAAACATTAGGGAAAGACCGAGAGTGTGTCTCTTGGTCTTTACCCATACACGAGTGTGTATGCACCCAGAGTTCTTTCCCCATCACACCCCACTTGTGGGTTGGTTAGGTCTAATCAGAATCACAGGGTGGCCAAGAGTGGCTGTACTGATGAGTCTGACAGTACCTGGCACGGGAAGGACATAGAATTGCAGGTGCCAATTCACACCTGCTTCCCCACAACATGTTTAGATCAAACATTCACAACTTGCTAACGAAGAGATCATTCTTGTCCTCCTGCCAACACAGAGTTCAACCCCCTTGTGGTGTGGTGAAGCCTCCTTCCTTCTGCAGTTACCTGCCATGAAAATGTGCAGAGCAAACTCTCCCACCTGCAAAGGAGTTTGAGTGGCTGTACCTACACCACTGACATTAATTTAAAATTAAGAAAGGGATGGATTTCAGATCATTGGAGAGACTCATGCTGTCCAGAGCAGAGCAGAGAGAAGCCCTGTCTGTCCATTTCCCACTGCCACCCTTCTGGCATACATTGCTTTTTGGTTTGTTTTTTAACATTTTCTATGGAAGGCAATTTACTGGGGCCTTTTAGTCTTCTAAACTGAATAATTCCAACAAGACATGATGTGATCTGTGACAAAGGACATGATCAAACTTCTAGTACCTTCGTATCTTTCCATCTCACCAGGGTGGTGAGTGCCTGATGCCCAGCAGATTCTTACCACGGACACAAACCAAGAGCAGGGAACTCTCATTCCTGCTTTCACCTTGCTGAACAGGTACGCTCTCAGTAATTTAGTTACCACATCAGTGCAAGCACTGCAGGCTCTTTGAGATGAAAGAACTCCAGAAGTTTGTACACCTGTTACTGACTCTGAGCATCCCTTCCACTAGCACAGAGCAGAATCACACACTGGCTCTGAGCAGATTACACATGAAAAAATCATTAGTTGGAGGGGGAAAAAAGAGAAAGCCATCACCACCATGAAAGAGGAAAGCTGTTAGATGGGCTTTTAGTGCTTATTAGCTCAGCAAAGGTAAACTTCTTGCCTTGGACCTCCCACAGCACAGCCAGAAGTAACAGCTTTTCCTTCTTAGGACCGAGAAGACGTCTCATCTTCTTTTCATACTTCAACATCTTTGTATTGGATATGAGCAAATAACATCAGTCACTTCTCTCTAATTGCTACCTTGGTGCTTAGGCAACAAATAATGGGATTAATGAAAATTTGAGGAAGAAAACAGAGGCTTTACTAAACATAAAATATCAGCTAAGCACTGTGAACTTTTCTTAAATTCCCTAGAAATGAAGAGCAGTTGCCTGGCACCAATTCCCCCAGCAGCAGTAACTGCTGCATTTGGAGCAGCTCCGGATGCTTCCAAAAATAGACATGTTCTTATGCCAAAGAAAATAATCCCTTAAATTTTATAGGTGTCTGAATATAAAAAAGGCTGGAAATGAGAGTGTCTGGGGAGACACATATAATGCGTTGCCTGGTGTCTAAAAAGGTCTTTCCTTTTCCTCTCCAAGCACTGGCAAGTGGAACTTGATTTGATTTAAACTGGGAACTTGGGGGGTTTGAATAAAAAAACCTTTTCACTTGATGTTCAGTTTTCCATTGATTTCAGTTGTTTGGGGTCAGGCTACTCAAAAAAAAAAAAAAAAAGAAAAAGGCAAAAATTAAAATATTTCCCAAGTTCTAGCAGTATTCCACAGCAAGGAAAAGTCCTCAGCAGCTCCATATAGTGACTGCTGGCAGAGGTTTGCCTCAAATTTTTAACAGGATATTTTAGGTTCTTTATATAGCAGTGGCATACACTGCCACTGTCTCCTTGGGTGAAACCAGATGAGATGAAAAATCAGCAAAAAAATACATTTTTTGTTCCTGGGTAACTCTTCTGACCTACATTACAAGTAGCAGAAGTCAGGCTGGAAGCAACCTGGATGGGGATCAGAAGTGAATGTGGGAGGGGGATATTTGTGCTGAAGAGGACTCACACCATTCTGGGGAGGCTGAAATTCCTCTGCCAGGAATACTGCACCTAAGAGAAGGAGCCATACAGAAATCACAGGATTGCTCACATCACAATGCCCTGCTAACCCAATGGTGAATCACTGATACACAAGGCTGTGGAAAAATTTTAGAGAGAAAGTAGGGAAAAGTCTCACCAGAACACATCAGGAAACTCTGGAGTTATTTAAAGCACAGAAAATACCAAGAATGGCCCATGAAATGGCAGCTGTTTGGGACTGGTCTGTTATAAGCTACTCAAAGAAAGCACTGAATATCCTAATTATGTTGAAAATTATCCAGGTCATCTTCCATATTTAGTACAGAGTGGCACAGAGGGAGCTAGGGGCCAGGACACATTCCTACTTCTTCAGCATGATACCACCCAGATCTATATGCAGTCTTGGCCCTCTACCCTGTTATTTAAACTACAATAAGCTGTGCT
This sequence comes from Dasyornis broadbenti, assembly GCA_013397935.1. Taxonomy (NCBI): domain Eukaryota; kingdom Metazoa; phylum Chordata; class Aves; order Passeriformes; family Dasyornithidae; genus Dasyornis; species Dasyornis broadbenti. Next base: position 275,138 of record VZRN01006222.1, read on the forward strand.
CTGCATTCAAGGAAAAAGAGGGGGTGGGGGAATGAATCCAGACCTTTGTGGGGAAGGTTTCAGTGAAAAAGCTGGCTGCTTTTCTGTGGTTACTGAGGTAATGAAATGTCAACAGGGGCTTACACAATGTCAGAGTGGAAGAAATTCAAAGCATTACGAGAAGGGTTTTTAGTTACTCAAAAGCCTTACTGATAGGATTTCAGAGCCAGCTACTCTGTTTGGACACCAATGTGCTAGTGAACACGTCTTTCCAAACCACATGCAGCCAGGCTATTCATACTCCCAGTCTTGTCCCAGCCATTCATAAGCAGGAGTGTGAAGCAGCAGGGCAAATCAAATAAATTACTTCATTCCTCTGGGGATATGAGCAAATGTGATCAAAGAAGCAAACAGTTACAAATTCAGGGTGCCATATTTTTTGTCAAGCTTTCTTCTGCTGGGGAACTAAGGAAGATTCAAGGGACACAACTGTTATTCTCGTTTCTAAAGCTCTGCAGCCATGAGTGCATACAAGTGTGTATGCAGAAGGAAGCTCCAAGATCTCCCAAATTTACAAGACTCCCTGCCCAGTTCTGTGGATGATATCACACAGCAGTTTAACACTTGAACACTTGTGCAATTGGATACAAAGATGTATATCAAGGGTAAAGCAGAGTTTGGGGTACTGCAACCCATGCCAGAGAAGGGTATCCCTTTTGCTAAAGCAAAGGCCAAAAGCTCTTGGAAATCCTCACTTTGTAGTAGAAAAGGTGTTTATGGACAGGCTAAGACACCTCCAGTTGCTAACCTGGGACCCATCAAAATACCAATCAACTCCATTGCGAATTTTCTTCTGCAACAATCCATGTCTCTGTAGTTCAAAAAAGAAATGTGTCTATAGCTGCTGCTGAAGACCAATGTTCTATTGTAAATATGAAATCTTCTAGTGTGATCTAGGAAAAAAAATAGTAACATATTTTGAGCATGAAAACCCAATGTACACTACGTGAGGATAACCCTGGTTAAGTCTCTGCCTACCTGGCCTGGAGGAAGAGTCCCCTCCTGAGAAAGCACCAAATTCCCCGTGAGACAGTGCTGGCTTTGCCAGACCCCTGGCACACAGGCTTTAGGGGGTTGAAGCAAAGTTACACAGCCTTCAAAGCCTTCAAAAGTGACAAGCTGAGAGATATGAACAACAGCTGTTTGCTTTGTGCAGGGCTGAGACCCCATGAGGTGTCACCATCAGCTCCCTCCCTCCCAGCCACAGTGAACCTGCTGGGCTGCTTCAGTCCCAGCAAGAACCCTTGCTCCAGTTTTCTGCAGCAAGTTCAAATTCAACTTTTTGGCAAGCTCTTCCTTTCAAAACAAACCAAAACTATCACTACTCATCCTCCTCAAACCTCAGTACAGGCAAGTGCCCCTCAATCAACAGTATCTCCATGAACTCCTCCTCCAGTTTGGCACAGGAGTCTGCCAAACACATTTGATGCTGTGACTTCTTTCCCTTGATCCTTCGTCTGTTTCTCTTCCTTTCCCCACTTTTCTGCTTACACTTCTCTTTTGACTCTCCTATGGGTGAAAGACAAACCGAAATATGCTCCAGAGCTGAAATTTCAGTTCACCTCATGGATTTGAAATCAAGCAGAATATCAGTTTTCCAAAACAAATCTTAGTGGGTGTTGAAATAATTATTTTTCCAGATTTTTTTGTTGTTGTTGTTTGCTTAAAGCAAAGCAATATGAAAAATAGATAGAGACTTGCTGCAAAGGGTGAGTCCCTCTCAGCAACTCAGTGCAGCTGAGACAGGACAAGCTGTCAGCCTTGCTCAGCCCCATGGCTAATGGGTCTGACTCTCCTTGCAGTAGCTCATGCTGATTGAAGGGTTTTGCTGATGAGGTTCACCAGAAAGAAATAGGGATATGCATAGAGCAGATTCCCAGGGTAATTTATAGTGCGTTATTCAATAGGATTTATGGCATTGGTGGTGTGACAGACGGATGGGATTGGGTTTAGGACATCATGAGGATCTCCATTTAACCCCTCATCCTCAGCCAGATGCATCCTGCTCTGTGAAATGAAAGCTGCTGCCCCTGGACAAGGCAGCTGGCCTTCCAGATTCAGTCCAGGTCCCAACCAGAAAATGTTGTAACTCAGCAACCACTCCAAAGAAAACCTTTGAGTCATATTTACTATAATGATCCTATCAGGCTTTGAAGGCCAAAATAAGGAGAACCATTATTCTGCAGCCTGGCAATGATTTAGGACTCCCACTCATCTGAAATGCTCAATTTCCCCCAGATCCCAGGGATATTATCAGGTTTTGAGGGCCCTTTAAACAGCAGCAGCAACAGTTCAAGGAAAAACATCTGGAATAAAACATATTGTAGGTCCCAAAATCAAAAAGATCTCTACAAAGGGAGTAAAGAACAGCTGGCTGCAAATATCTGCTGTGCAGAACACGGACAGTGCACTGCTGCCTGTGCAGGAGCTTTAACAAAGGGCCATGTTGGAAGCTGACCTGCCCTGGACCTGCGTGGCTGACATCCATGTCTCCTCTTTCACATGCGAGACAGTTGTGACAGTGAATTGTCACTGCTGTGTGACTGCTCTCCTCTGAGGGGACAGTTAGCTCAGTCAGGCTCTTCTAGTAAGTCAGCCAGCACTACTGACTCTGAGCAAACTGCTCCATAATTGGCCTTTTGCAGCACAGGACATCTTTAATTAATCTGCTACTGTTTATGTGTGCTATTCCCGCTGGAGCTCACTCACAGAGCACAGACACCATGCAGCGCATCTGACATTCCCCAAATATGTGATGTCAGTCATGTCTTACAATGCCTGGTGTGTAATTAGGGCACATCAAACTCATTCCACAGATGGGCAAATCAGGGCACGGAGTGCTGGGCTGGAACAAAACCAGCCCATTCCTGTCCTACCTCATGGACAGTTCCTGGTGTCTGGGTGACATGCTCCCAAATAAAACACAGTTGGGACTATCAGGCAGTTGCTATGTCTGTGCCTGAGGTCTGCCAGATCTCCTCTGAGCCCTGTGCAGAATGAAAACCCAACAGGCTGGATTCTACACACATGGTTCAATGCACAATGTAGCTGTGCTTTAGTATGTCATCAGGCATCAACCTGAGTCATTAAAACAGATATAAGTAAGTCCACAGCAAGTATAGGCACCACTTCAGCTCTTTTTCTTTCTGCATAAGCTGCATCACGCTCCCTTCCATTTATCCTGACAGCCCTCCATCTCAGTGCTTTCAGATTAAAGGACAGATACACCTATACCATTACACATTTTAGTTTTATTGCTAATATCAGCAGATCTCAAATCCAGACACCTGTGAGGACTCTGCTAAATCCATCACCAATTTACAGTGCAGTCCATCAGTCAGAGCAGTTGTCCTCAGCACAGAGTAAGATCAAAGTGTGCAACTCTGAAGGTTTCAAACCCTGCTATTTTCAGCAGCCTTTGGTACATATCTCTGTCTGAAATTCCCTAGCACTGACATCCTTCTGTTGTCACCTGTCACTGGCGGGACAAGGTCTCTGATTGCACTAAGCAGCATCCTGGCTCTGAAACAAGAGATAGCCGAGTGCTGCTTTTTGGCTCATAATACTAAGCAAAAGCAGATCGAGCTCTCTGTGCTCACAATTGCTAAAGCAGTGTAGATACGTGTAGATAAGAGAGCCAAGCCTGCTGGCACATAAAAGGGAGAGTACAGCACAGCCAAAATTCTACTGCAGTTTTGCAACAGGGGAATCTACAAGGACAACCTCCAAAACGCCTGATGATCCTCCTGACACTGAGGAAACACCGTGAAAAGAAAAGCAGATTCTCCCTTCGTTGTCTTCCTACTATCTTTACCTTTCCAACCCTAGGACTCAAGACGAAACAGATCAAAATTAAATATGGTTAAACTCCGAGCTGTCTGGGCTTAGCTCTTCTCCCTCAATAGCAGATAATAACTTCCAAAGCTGTCTTTAAGTGGCTTAAATAAGACGGGTGGTGAAGTGATTCACATAATGCCCTATAGACCCAGCTGTACCATTTACCAGCTGATAAAGCACTTTTACCATTTAAAAGCACTGATAGCTACACCAGCATTCTGTTTCACTTGGCACAGTGATCCTGATCACTTTCCAGACACAATCCTTTCTAGGCTTGAGCACATTCTTACCCCAATGAAATAATCCCTCACTCAAGGGCTAAGCACCGCTGGCTCTTACACCTGAGCACTCCCTCCCATCTCAGGTGTGCAGCATAGGCAAACACCAGGCGGGTTTTCCTTTTCTTCTCCCCAGCTCTATGCGTACTTGTGCACCTGAGATAAGCCTGTGACACACACCTAGAGCATGCAAGAGCTCAACCGTCAATCCTACTTAGCAGGACTGTGTTGTTCAGCACAGGTTGGCTGCAATACCAAAGCAACCCCAAAGAGTGGCACAGAAGATCCTGAAGGAGCTGGAACCCTGAGCAGGGCTCCACCACTTGGGAGCTGAACTATAACATCCACCATGTAAAACAGCAGCAGGAATGCAAACAATAAGCCTGAAACATGCAAACCTTCCCTATCTAATACTTCTCAGAAGCCTCATGAAGGACAGTATGGTTTCTACACTGTGTTTTCCAAGACAGCTGAGTGTTCTGATTGCTGGCAACTCAGTGACAGCTTTAAGTGTTGTAACTTTCAAAGAAAAAGTCCAGACAAATGGTTTTTCAGTGCTCTCTACCTGGTTTGGTTTGATTCAAAAAAGATTAGAGGCTAAAAATGGTTTATTAGGAGCCCATCATCCAGCCAGTTTTCACAGCAAGGACACAAAAATACATTTGGAAAACAAAAGAACAGTAATTATAGAAACAGTGATTTGGAGCTAAAAACACCACTGTGGGAAGCCTTGTGTTACAGTGCAGAAGTCATTTTCTAGGGACTGTTTTGCTGAACAACCCAAACCGTAATCACACTGCAATGAGTCTCCCAAGATGGGAAACTCGCTTTTGTTAGGCTCAGATCTGAGTTTAGCAACATTCAAAGAATTGTAGCCTGGTCTAACTCCCAAAGCTTCAGCTGTCACATTGGAGAGTCCAGCTGCAAAAACTGAAATTATCCTGCACATCCCGGGCCATCAGGGAGCTACCGCCTTTTCCTCTACAAAGCAGTGTCTTGCAGAGCTGCCTCCTCTCGCAGTGCTCACTGCAGACTTTCCAGCATCCAGGCTTGAACTGTACCCAGGGAACTGAGGAACAACCAGGCACTGATGTCCCATGTTTTGCTTTTGTTACACCCACGTCATCGAGGCTACAGGAATGAGATCTTAATCCAGCATTAAAGCACTGATTGTGTGTAGGATCTGCCCCTTTATAGGGTGTTGAGTCTGGCAAGGAATGCTCAGGTTACAAAGGGAAATATTCAGCCAATTTGGGTAGTGGAGAGCAAATTCCAGCAGCAGGGAAGGGTGGCTGGGAGAGCTCATAAAGGTCATGCTGATGGCAGACAAGGGTGCAACAGTTTCAGCTCCCTCGTGTAGGCAAAACTGCTGCAATGAAGTCTGTCCAAGCCAGGCTTCAGCTGTAACTCAGCTGGAGACTACAGTCCAGACACAGACATTACCTAGGGAAGGAACTCTGCAGCAAACAGTGGGGTGGGAGCCTGAGGATGTGCTTTGCATCCTCACAACACACAGGACATGCCTGCAGTGAGCTACCACAATCTGGCAGCCCAGCCTGGGCTGCACAGAAGGGACATGCAGTTGGCAGGTGAGTGGACAAGCTGCTTCCTAAAGTGGCACATCGCTGTTTTATTTGCTTTTTGCCTGCCTTGTAACAGGATCCAAGCTGAAACCAAGTTTTACCAGCAGCTTCCCGGTGAGCCAAGGTAGCTGGCTGGAGGAGTCTGTGACTGATCCTGGAGTGATAAATCCAGAGAAGCAGCAGAGCCACCAGCAACTGGACGCCAGGGTGCAACATTTATGTCAGAGAAAATGGAGTAGGACTGCCAATCAAGCAACCACCATCTGCCAAAAGACATTAATATTTAAAGCAACGGGAACAGTAGTGATCAGCTTCCCCAGCAGCCCACAATAACATCTGCAGTTAGTGCAGCACCCTGCAGAGCCTACACACAGCGTGCTGAATGCACCAGGGTAATTAAGAGCACAAGATGCACCAGCACCACTCACTCAGCAAACACTGTCCCAACCACCTGCTCTCAGCAGCAGAGATCAGGACTCTGCATCACCACGCAATAAAAGTGTGTCCAAAGCAGCATGAGTCCCCTCTATGCAAACAGCCTTTCCTTGCCCACCTCTGGAGCTCAGTGCATCTCACAACTCTTGGTTAACAGCCTGCAAATACATCCCCAGGATCAGTGCTGCCCACATGCAAGAAAACTCCTGTCCATTCTCAGCCCCTGCAACACAGAGATCAGCAGCTCCATAAATAAGAAAAATGGGGAGAAGACACAACAGATTTTCCTCCCTTTCACTAAAATATTTTGCTTCATCACAGATCCTTTGGATGAGGCTGGCAGCCCTGGATGGGGAAGTGCTTTCCAGCAGCAGAACAGTGCAACATACCACAAGTCAGTGCTCTTCCTTTCAGACTATTTCAATGAAACTTTGCAGTTTCTTTTCTGCTTCCAAAGAAACAGTAATTCAGGTCACAGAAGATGCCCCAGAATATATACAAACCTTAGAACAGGCAGTGCCTTGGCAAAAACCACTTTAAAAGCAGCTTTCTAAACAAGGGATTCAACAGACTGTGCTTCAGTCCCTGGGCAGTCACAGCAACACCTTCAGCAAATAGTTTGAAGGATATTTTCCAAGCTGTTTCTCTGTGTACCACACTGATCTTTCCTGGGAAGGAATATGGCTGGCTCCATCTTCAAAAGAAGTTGTACCCACAGTCCTGGGCTATGAACTTCAGCACATCTCCCCACTACACCCTTGGGAGTCCAGCCCTGACCTCAGAGAGCTATGGGTTTGGGCAGTGCCCTACCTGTAGTACTTTGATTTGCCCACCCTTTCTTTTTTCTGGCAGAAGGCTCTGTGGATTCCTGTGCTCCCACATGTGACTTTGACAGGACACTGCACAGTCTCAGGCTCATCTTTCTGCAGGGGCATGATGTGAGATCAAGGCCACCACTGGAGCTGCTTTGGAAAAACCATGGTGAAAAGCATGATTTTCCAATTTTTAATTCATGTACACCAGGTACATTCTGGTGGTGCAGACAGTCCATTTCTGACAATGTCCCTTCATTTTCTTTTCCTTCACAAATTTTCTGCAACCTCCCAGATGTTCCCATGACCCTTAATAAAACATTTAGAGCTGCAAAGACAGAATTTTCTCCTGCCCGTGGTATATCCACATTTAAAACCTGCTGACCGCTCTGTGCCCCTGGTGCTGGTGTCGTTCTCCTGAGCACCCTGTCTGCAAACCCTGCCCGACCTGAGAACCAGCACTAGGGCACAGAGCAGGGGGATGGTGGCCACTGCCACAAGGCCACCTCTCAATGGCCAGCCTGTCACCTCCGTGCTGTGAGGGGACATGTTCCCCATCACGACAGCATGGTCAGCGTGGCATCCCACACCCTATCTGCTTTCCATCCCAGCATAAGCACACACTCAGCCTTTCATCTCATCCTGAAAGAACATGGGTTTCTCCTCTTTTTTTTTTTTTTTTTTTTTAAGTGAACATGAAGCTACAAGTGAGTGTTTGGCCTTCACAACTGACAGGCTGCAGCCAAACCCTGCCATATGTTCCAGCTAATACATGTGGGCTTTGCTTCTCATCCAAGAAAGAAAAAAAAAGGACATTTATGAGTTGGGATTCAGCAGGATCATGTGGGAAGGAAGGGGTGGGGAAGCGATGCTATTTTTGTTGCTATAATTATTTGGTGGCCAAATCCCTGACCCTTGACGTCAGCCCTGGAGGGCCTGTTTAACTGACCAGTTGTCATAGAAAGGAGAAGGACTGGTTGGGAGGTACAGGCTGATGAGGAACAGCTCTTTGCTGCCTGAACCCAGCCACAGGCAGACCCCCAGCCTTCATTAGTCATCACCAGCTCATGGCCAAGAAATAAAAATGTCAATACCTTATTGCTGATCCATTGGCTGGAAACAAAAGCAGCCAGGGAAGTTTGCACCCTCCTTCCTGCCATCCGTTACTGTTAAAAAGCAGAGGCCAAGTCCTGAGCTCAGCTTCCCCAGTGCTAAGACAGAGAAACTCCACGGCCCTCAGCTGGGTCACTCCGAGTTCACACCGATTTATCCAAACTCTGCCTGGCCTCAGTCCAGACTACACACATGGAAATATGCCCTGTGCAGAGCACAGGGGTTCCTACTCCTTGGGAACAAACCCAATCACAATGACTAATTCATACCACCTCCAAAGGAAAAAACGAAAATAAATAACTCCTCAATTCCTTGCTGCAGATGTCCAGCAGTGCTTTGAGCCCAGAATCCTGCTAGGAAGGCTCCAACAGTGCTCGGGAAGCTGGCAGCAAATGGCTCAGCTACTGACTCAAAGGTTTCTCACTTATGCCGTGCCATCCACGGTGAAGTCACCAGTTGTATAAGGAAATGGGAATAATCCTTGTTGAAACCTCAGTCACAGCTAGAGAGTACTGGGCATAAGTTTGCTTAGCAGGGCTAAATCGCATTGCTCAATCACATGCAGTTCATCATCAGCTGCCGTTTGTTATTCCTGTGGCCAAGGACAACAAAAGGGCTCTGCAGAAGCCAGAGCAGATCTCTAGGACGTATGGATGAGATTTAACAGGCAGCACAAAAAGCCACTTAACAAATCCCAGCACACCAAGGCGCATGGATGGGGCAGTTCAGCAGCACGGCTCTGCCAAGGAGCAGCCAGCAGGGGAAGGTGCCAAAACCATGAGAAACTAAGGAGATACAAGAACAGGGAAGGGGCAGGTTTGCTGGTCACATCTCAGCAGCAGGAGTCTGGGCTCTCCTGCACTATTATTGGTGCCCAGTTTTGTTCCAGTTGGGATATTAACCTAGCTCATGCACTGCAAGGCCTTTAGATCAAGGTCTCAAAAAAATCCACTCAAACCATGTGAGTCGCACCTGTCTCATCCATCATCCAAGCCACATCAAAGATTGCCAAGAAATAAGCAGGAATCCAGGCTTACTTTATTTTCTCCAAAAGACTGAGAAGTATTGCAGGCTGGGACCCACTGCAAGTAAATTTTGAAGCTCTGGTATGACTGCATAGCCATGAGGTGAGAAAGAGGAATTTGGCAAGACAAAAAAAGCAGCCCTGGCTATCAAATGGATGATTACTAGGCTGTATGAAATGAGCTTAGTGAGTCTAAGAGCAGTTTGTGTTAACTGGTTATGTCCTGATTTGCTGGGCAGAGCTGTGCTAATTTACTACCAGTTGAAATGATGTGGCAAACTGCAAACACTTTAGCTTTGCTTTTGTATTCGCTCTATTAAAAAAATAAAAAGAAACAAAACAAACACTAGAAAAACAAAATAAAAACCACAGCAGAAAGTCACTACAACCAGCTAGTCTAATTTTCAGTACATCACCAGGCCATCGTCCAGTCCAAAAAGTCAAGACTGAGTCTTCTGTGAAGACAGTGAGACACCTTCACCACAAAGACATGCCTAGTCTGCATCTGCTGGTAGCAGAGTTGAACCACTGGGTCACCTCTTTCCCTCTCTGACAATATGCTCAACACAAAACATTTTAGAAACATTTCATTTGAAATGGTCAGCAAGAACAGGAGCAGTTGGGTCAGTGTCCCAGGTTTAGGGCAGGACTAAATATCCTGCTTTAAACCCAGGACACTGACCCAACCATCAAGACTCGGAGTTTTCCATCCCCATAAACTGAGTTTATTTTTGTCCTAAATAATTTTAACTTTCTGAGCACTAACATTTACCCTCTGCTGAGGAGTAGGAATGCTTTCTCAGAAAATCTAAATAAAGAGACGTTCCAAGAGTTTAATTCTGGGATCTGTTTATTTATCCAGCATCTGAGTAATACCAATTCTCAAGATTGAAGATAAATAAACACCACTAATAGTAAAAATCCAAATAATAATAATTATCTGACAGTTTTACAATAGGTCTTTGTCTGGGATGTCATCTAAATCCTACAAAAGCAAGACTAACTGCATGGGCAGACCCTGCAGGACAGGTGGTGGCTGTGGTCAGAAAGAGCTGCTCCCCCGAAGACTTTAAAGTAAGGAGTTTTACACATTATCCTGTGTCATTACCCATGAGATGCTGCAAGTGAAACCACCACACTTCCCCCACAGGCTGTAGCTCACCCTAGGACAGGACCCCATTTTCTGCTTAGGTCCATGCAGCATTGTGGCACAAAGGAAAACTGAGCAAAATGTTCATGGAAAATAGCAGTCCTTAAGAGAAACAAACCAAATTCCCTACACCACTATGTTGGTGTGAATCCAGAATTACTCCACAATCCCTAGGAAGGTGATCCAGATGTCTGTCACAGAGACAAGAGTCTCTGGCCCTGTGGAACACACAGAGATGGGAAGCAGTGAGTAGTAATGCAAGGTGGAAAGAATTTGGTGGAGGTGTCTCAACAACCATCCCGAGGGTTGCCAGAGGCACTCAGACACCCGAGCATTGCTGGTGAAGAGACTCACATAACCCCTGGCAGAAGACAGAACCATCAGCCTGGAGTTAAGGCCAAGGTTTACATACACAGCTCTCCTCCCTTGGGTCTGGATTCTCATAAATACGGAGTTTTCAAAGGCAGAACTGGAGTGAGGCACTAACCTGTACCACAAGTGTTTCTGAAGTTTGGGCTCTTACTCTGTCTTCTTTTGTTCTCTCCTGTGGACTTTTATCAAGTGTTTATTGTGTCTGTGTTGCATTTTAGACATCTTGGTGGTGTGGGTGGGTATGACAGCACAGTGTGACCCAAGGTCATCTTCCCAGCGGTGCCTCCAGCACTGCCCCATCTGTGAAAGACCCAGCAGTGAAGATAAAAGTGGAAGTTCTCCCCAAACAAGATATTAAAAAAAAAAAAAAAAAAGAAACAGCTCTAAAGAACATATAAACAGCCTCTCCTACAACATGGAAAACCTAAACATTATTGTTTTATGCTTGCAACACATGAAGTCATGAGGGTAGCAGAACTGAAGAACATCAGACATGGCAAAGGGGAACTCAAGCCAAAGACAATAAACCAGACATGGTGAGACTCTTGCCCCTTTTTGCTCCACCTACAATCTGGCATTACTGAGACACAAGCCATGTCCAGCATGCTGGGGACTTGTTTACTGTTTTAAACTCAAGCACAAACTAAAAGGCTTTTTCTCATCTCTAGATCCAAGCCTGATGGTTAGACTACATACGTACGATTCCTGCCGTGCTTCTCCGATGTGCAACAGGGAATTCAGGCAAGTGGGAAGACAAGACCACTGCAATTCAGTATTTACAAAGTGGGAGGAAATGCTCAGCAACAGCATACCAATATACATGGAAAATTAAAACAGGCTATAGCCATCTACCCAGCAAACAGGCCAGGGAACGCTGTGGCTGGAACCAGGATGAGACAAAAAAAGAGACTTCAAGGAGAGGGTCAGTAGGGTAGAGGAGAAATGAGACCTGTTTTTGCAATTATCACAGTGATCAGTTTTTCCACGTTAATTGTTTTTGGACCAAGATGACTTGCAGGAGTTAGACTGGGGACTGGAAGTAAAGCTCTGTCACAGGGTTCATGGCAGACCATCCAGGGCAAGCTCCAACACGGCTCCTGAGTCAGCAGCTCGCAGCAGCAAACACTGTCACGGCGTACATTGCCTACATTTCCTCCTCCACTCACTCTCAGAGCTCGAAAAACTCCAGAAAGCAAGGTTAGAAACATCATGGCCTGCAGGCTAGGTTTTTACAGAAACAAGATGACTAAAGCAGCAAAACAAGGAGGACATGACTAATAAAATATTTAAGAGGGCAAAGAGATCCCACCACACCCACCTGCCAAGCCTAGAGGGTATTTATTTGACAAAGACCAAGCAGCCAGCACACAGCAGAGACCCACCACCATTTGGCAAACTGTCCTTCTGCCCATAGGACATGAAAGCAGAAACCCACTGAAGGACCTTTTCTCTGTGGGCTGGACAGCACACCACATGCAGTGCAAGAGTTAAATCCCGTGTTCTCATCTCCTCTGTTTCCACACCTTCTCAAACCCACCCCACCCTAACTGCCTCAGCTAGCTGCATCCCATGTATTTCTAAATTACCTGAAAACATCAGCTATCCTAGGAAAAGGAGGAGTCTTCCCATTAGATACATACTCAGAAGCTGCAAAGAAGGCTCGCAAACACATTTGGACTTGGGCTACTTGTTCAGTGCAATTTGTCTACAGTCTCTGTAGAGTCTGCAGTCAACCTCAGAAGCCTGATTCAGAGCCTGAAGCTGACAGAAACCCTCAGCTGAATCCACAAGCTAACCCCTTCCTGCAGTGTACCACAATCTTCCCTCACATCATGCCAGACTCACCAAAAACACTCAGATGACACCTGTGAAATAGAAAAGTGGTCTTCAGAAGACCACTCATTCTATTTTAGAAAAGTACAGAGAAAAAGATAAATTAGGAAATCATTTAGGGAACTGATAGGATGACGTGGATGATCACATCAGAGGCTGATAGAATATGTTCTTAATAGAGAGATAACACTGGTATTTCACCTAAACACATCACCTCCCTGTCCCTTTACAGCATTCTGTGCAGGAATACCTTGAGCATCTGCTCAGAGGCAGGAGCAGTGCAGCCCAGTGCAGCTGCTGCTATCATGCAGTATAAAAAGTCCCAAAAAAGCAAAAAAAAGATGCAAAAAAAAAATCCAAAACTTCCAATTCTAGCACCAATTTTCCACCAACTCACTGCAGTCTCATTCACCTCATCACGACTGGGCCAGGCTGTGCTGGTGCTTGCCCTCCAGTGAGAGAGCAGAGGCAGAGGGAGCCCCCAGCCTGTTCCCAGGGCACCAGACAGCAGCAAGGGGCCCTGCCTGCTCCCAGGGCATCTGGGTAGTTCTGCTGCTCCCTAAACAGCAGAGGCACAGGCAGTGCTGGCCAACATTTAGCTGCGCATCTGTCCAGCAGGATTGAAAACCTTTGCTTTTCCTACCCCACAGGAGTGTCGCAAGGATTAGTTCATGTATATTCAGCACCATTTTTCAAAGCACTGCACAAGAGCCAGACCCTTCAATTTTTTCATCTGTTCCTTGCTCTGTCACTCCCTCCTGTCGGGATGTGTTTCTCCCCTCCTGAGAAACAAACAAGCATGAGGTCAGCAAGAGTGGGAGGTGGGAAGCACATTCCAGGCTGCTCCTCTTCTCTCAAACCACAAATGGCACCAAACTTGCCATCCTCCCAGTGCTTTGTACAAGTGCCCCGGATCCTGGCCTCATCATGCAGCCCAGGGAGGAGCTGGACAGGGTACACAGCAGGGTGTTTAACCTCATCTCATTTCCTATTTGGTTTCAAGGAGAAAAACACAAGGGTGAAATGGCCACCCCCAGAGCTGTGCAGCCCGTCCACACACCCACAGCAAGGCAGGGGGGCTCTGCACAAGCCCCACTTTGCAGCTCCCCTTTCCACACAAAATGCTGACCAGATGCTGCAGCCAAAGTCAACCCAGAGAGCATGGAGCTGATGCATCCCAGCCCTCAGGGAACACGCCAAAGCCTTGGCACTCAGCCTTGGCACGAGGGGATGGTTCACATCCGAGTGTATATAAGGGCTTAGACATCAGACCTCGTGTTTGGTGCAAGTGCAGGCAAATCCCATGTGGGGTATTTTCTCCTGTGCACAGACTTGTTGAGCCAGAGCAAAAGGGCAATCCTGGGAGAAGAGCCCAGGTACAGGCAGGGCCAGGTGAGCATGCTGACAAATCACTGCAGGGTGCTCTGCAGGACAAAACTGGTCAGAGTGCTGCTTACAAAACCCAAGAGCATCAGAAAGGGTTAAATAAAAAGGTATTAAAAGCACAAACAAGTCGAGTCAAAGAGTACCTTCCCCTGGCTCCAGTGCCTAACACCCAGACAGCCACACAGATAACAACATCCACTACTCCAGTAGAGAACAGTGCAATCAGCGTTAGCGTGAACATAAAATACCCAGATGTTGCAAAAGCAAATTAAGACGAGTCACACATAAAATAAATTTTAAAAGGGCTGTTTTCAAGACATTGCTTTGATAAGCTTAGAATGCCATTTTAAATGAGGAAAATAACCTCAGTCTCAGTAGAAGCATACATGCAAGGACAGCCCATACCCCAGAATCTTCTGGGGGTTTATATATCAATTTTACTGAAGTGGGAAACAAAAACCCTATTGCTTAATATAGAGGAAAGTTTTTCAGTGAATTTGACATCAGTGAGTCTGGAAAAGGCTTTGAAATCAGGAGAAATCACTTAATTTTTTAGCATGACAAATTTTGTGCCACTTCCCACAGATGCTGACACTACACAGAGCATCTTTCGTAGTAAGGACCATCTGCTGCACTGGCATTGCACACAAGCCAAAGTACAGTTCCAGTTCACTCCCAGGATTTCTTTCAGGAACTCTATGCATCACATGGCCACTAGAGTTTAAGACAATGAAGTTCTAGTCCCTGGCTTGTAAAACTGGCATTAAGGCAACAGCAGAATAAGAAGCACAGAAAAAACAATGTAGCTATGATTTTCCACCAGGTCTCAGAGTGCTGGTAATTTGTCTCTTTGATGTATTGCTGTGTAGGCACTGCACCACAGGCATCAGCAGTGCCTAGGAAAGATGTTTGCTTCTCCAGCTGGAAATGGATTTCAGCAGAATCACCCTCCCTGTGCTCCATTTTGCAGATCTTCACTTATTAAGCTGCCTATAGCAACTAAAAGATTATGAATGTTCTCAAATAAAACAGAAATCCAGAGGGAGATGTTCCAGAAATGCTTTAAACATTCAGCTTGTCATGAAGTAAAATTCCCACAGTTTCTGTCCTTACTAGTCGTAAACAGGAAGACTTACTATAGGTAGCTGGCTTGACAGAGCACAAGTCTTGAACAACTAAGAAAAACACTATTAACTATCCAAGTGTGGGCTGGTGGGAGAGTTGTTGTTGGGTTTTTTTTTCCTCTGGGATTTTTTTCCTTCTTTTTGGCACGGAAGTTCAAAGAGTGACACCATTTTTGTCAGGGAAGGTAACAGTTATAAGGCAGAAGTTACTGGAATAAGAGGATGGTACTCAGCATGTCAGTGGCTGCTCAATACTGGCTGCACAGTGCCACTTTGCAGAAATACTGCAAAGTATTTCACATCACATCAGGATCATGATCATCAGATCCCTGGAACACACAGTCCCAGTTGCTGAAACACAGAATCAGTTTAGTTTGTCTGAAAGGGAAACCTCTGGCAGAGGGCATTGCGGGGTTATGAGGTGTTTCTGGGGGCTTTTCTCTGCAAACTGAAGGCAGATCATTTTCAGAATTATACTATGTTACACTAAAAGACAAACAAAAACATCCTTTGCCCAAAACAAATAGAAAAGCCACCCAAAACAAAACAGGAAAAGCACAGGTGAGCCAAGGCTGGAGAGAATCCACGCTGCCACCCAGGATTCTCTGTCTCGGAAACTGGTCATGACCACTGACCGCACAAAGCGCTGAGAACGTTGGGCGGGACAGTACTTGGGCAGCTTGAGAGAGACGGCAGAGAGGGTACACCTGGGATGTTCGGCAGTATGGAAGCGCGGGTAACCCTTGGGAGAGGGCGGTGAGAAGGGCTAGGCCGGGCCGGGCGGTGCCTACCTGGATGTAGGCGCGCTGCAGGTAGCTGTAGGGCACCCTGCGCTGGAAGTCGGCGCCCACCTCCTCGGCGGCGCCGTGGCGGGACACGGCCCCCAGGCGCGGCTCCTCGCAGCGCCGCACGCAGTCTGCGCGCCGCAGGACCGAGCCGAAGAAGGGCAGGTCGCCGCCGGCGCCCGGGCCC
>VZRN01006222.1:297261-391033 GCA_013397935.1 Dasyornis broadbenti
CCTTATCAGCCCTTGTCTGGTCTCAAAATATCATTCAGGACTTAAAGAACCTCTAAAAATAAGATTATGTGTAAGCCACAGTGCAGGTGAGTCAGCTCAGGTAGATGCTGCATCCCACCCAAAAGAGAATTTGCACACAGCAAGGTTTTATCCACAGACTTTTCTCCCTGCATTGCCCAGCAGTGAGAGACTGTGACTCCAAGAGTAAATATTTGTCTTCCCCACAGAGCTCTCCACATGAGCCAGACCCCAACTTATTGAAGAAAGACGGAAATGTCAGGCAGGGGGAAGAGGCCCACAAGGAGGGCAACCCAGCAGGAGAGAATGGAGAGTTGTTGCAGTGGGAAACCCAGCATCCTGCCTGTGAAATCGGAGGGGTGGAGTGAGCAGCAGTGGAAGCCCAAAAGACAAAGTCCACTGAGGAAATGAGAAAACAATCTGGCAATGGTAGGACACACACAGCAGAGAGGAGCTCCCTGACTATGCACCAGCCACGATAACTGTGATCCATCCCCCACTGCTGCCATCCCCACCAGGACCACAGCAAATAGCAGAGGCTGTCACCAACAGTGTCATGGCAGAGGCAGAGAGGGGACTTCTGTGTTGTCAGTCTTTCCCAATTTTAATATTATGATTCAATGAAAAAGTGTGCGGCTGAAAGACTATGAAAGACATTAAGGGGATTTCTTTCACAAGCACTGGGCTCCCTGTGGCTCCCCTTTCACAGTCCATCTTTCCTGTACATTAATGCAGTTCTGACTGAGCTGACCAAGAGGTTCCAATAGCATCTACAGCCCCATCAGCTGCAGTGCAAGGGAAACCAGAAATCATGTGCAGTTAAGTACAAGTTAGAGTAGCTTTTGATCTCCTTAAAGATCTGCCCTGGTTAAAAGTCAGAAATCTTCATGAGGGTGAAGTGCTGTTGGGGCAGATCACAAACATACTGTGCATGCAGAGAGAGAGGCCCAGAGGTGGTTAAAACTACACTCCAGAGCACATTTGGCTGAATTGTTTTTACTGCAAGGTATTAGGTTTATATGGCCATAGTTTTCATCCTAGAGAATCCTAAAATGTTCTGCTAATGCTATACACATAAAACTCACTTCACTACAGCTGCTAGACAGACAGCTTGCTGGCACACTGCTTCCCACCCAGATGTGGGAAGAGAATAACCAACTCGGGACATCTCAGCAAAATCCTGTTTTAAGGGAAATTACTCCTGGGAAAGGAAGCAGAACTTGAATTCTTAACATTTTGTGAAATAGAGTCCTCTGGGGGTCTTGGTCACTCTTTATAAATGTGATACTGGAGTCAGAGTGCTGGAGCCAATTATGTGGCCCTGGGGCAAATGAGAGGAAGCACCAAGATTTCAGAGTTGTGCTGGGAGCCTGGGATGGACCATGCCCAGATTCACCTGACGGTGGGTCCATGGCACCTACACTGCCTCTTTTGGCACCAGCTTGGGAACACACAGCAGCAGGGGTACCTCCTGCCCCCCAATTCATGAGAAACTTCCTAACATTTGGTCAGCTCCAGCCAAAAGGAATAAGGAGACTGAGGGACTGTGGCCAGCTAAGGCATGCAGGAGATTGCGCTATCATTCCTCCACTCATCCCATTCCTTCTACCTGTGTCAATAACTGAGGAGAGCTGGATGCTGCACAAATACTATGGATGGCCATTCCTTTCTGGAGGAAGGGCTGGAAGGGGTGAATGGAGGAAAGAGACTTGGAAGGAGTGGATTCATGTCTTTGTTTGCAGAACTGCTGCAGGCCAGTGGAAAACATTCAGTTAGGAAAAGATTCTGCCAATCCAAGCAATGACAGGTTCCCTCCATTCTCTTATTCTCTCTCTTTCCTTCTCTTCCCCCATGGCTAATATTTAGTCTTCATTAAAGCTGAGGTGAAGCTGGGCAAACTCCCCTGCAGCAGCATACTTGCTCTGGTTTCACAGTGGTGTAAATTACAGAAAGACTGCATATGGAAACCATGGGATATGGTGGACCAGTGGTGTAGGGATACAGAGTGGCTCTGGTTTGTTCAAGATCTACACTGTGAGATCAGTATCTGCTTCAAGCTCCCCTGAGCCACCTTCTTCTACCCTTCTAGGGGATGCTAAGCTCCAGGGACACCAACTGCACGCCAGCCAGTGGTGGAGGCACAGAGGGTGACTGTAACATCAGCTGTGGGACATATGGCAAGAGCAGCAAAGCCAGATGGTGATAATGAAGTGGAGAGGAGCAAATATCCTGTCTCATTGAAATGTTCCCTGTAATTACAGAAATTGCAGAATAGAAACATTCTTAAAGAATGGGAAGGAAAATTGCCTCTGTGTTCCCTGTGGTGTAGCGCTCTGTAAAAGCTGATGTTTCTCTGATTAGTGGCTGTTTCTCTGAGGGGAGCAGGAGAACGCTCTGGAGGGAGCAGATTCTCAGCATACCTGGTGCCACGTGCCCAGGCAGGGAAGCAAGCAGCCTGAAATCACCCAGGACAGAGGCACCAGCCCTCCTGGGTCTCCTTGCATCCTTTGCTGGGTCAGGCATGGAAGGTGAGCGCCCCAGCAGAGGATGTCACTGGCACAGCCTGTTCAGTACAGCTTCAGCAGTTTTTCTGGGGCCTTTTTTTGGCTGAGGATGGACTGGGGGGAGGCAACAGATTTCAGCCTTACTGTAATCACAAAAATAGACCCTACTGTGCATTTGCTTCCTCTCAGCTACACTGCATTACCTCTGGGACTATTCCAAAAAAAGATTCCGGAGGGTAGCCAAGAGGAGATGATGTCTGAACACAGTAGCAAGGACTCACTTTTCCTTAATTTTCTAGTTTCTGTTTCAGCTTTTAATGGAAAATAAGTAAGGCACAGACAGTGCTGCTTTTGTATCAGCTCCTTGCATCAAAGGTTGCAGCTGTTAGAAATTAGACTATGGTTACTTCTTTGACCCCTGTAATTTCTGCAGAGAGCAGTGATCTGGTCTCACAAGCATCCCCCTGGCCAAGCCTTCAGGATTAGGAGTGAAATTTGCTCCATGTGCCAGGCCAAGGGTGGATTTTGAAGTTTATGCCCCGAGAAGGATAGCTAAAAGCTTCAGCAACCTTTTGCTGCATTAATCCATCCTACTTTGACAGGCCGATGGCTCAAATCAGCTGGATCCTTCATGGAAGAAGAAAAGACGTTTCTCATGAGAAGTGAGATTTTAATGGCAAAAGAGATATGTGAAAGCTTAAATCTTAGAGCTAGGATGTGTTTCTATTTAAGAAGATTCTGACCTTTTTTTGTCAGAAAAGATTGCTGTGAACCTGGCTTTGCAACGGGCCAAATTGTGTATTCATTTCTTTAAACAGCCTCCATTGTTGTAAGCCAGGAAGGTCACTCAGAGCAGCAGCTGCTGAAGAGGCTGGCGGACGCCCCAAAGCAAAGGTCACCAGAGCACTTCCAAAGGATTAGCAGCTGGTTGGGTGGAGATGCAGGCCTAAAAAGCATCTCAGAAGGTCCTTGGCCACAGCTGGATGCTGCTCTGGGGGTGTCTCGTACCAGTAGGGATAATGCTGTTGTGAATGACTCCAAGCGTTCAAACAGCACATGCTGGGATATGCTGGGTTGGATGGGTTTTGAGAGGGGCTACACTGGGGAGTGTGAGGAATGTGTTTCCTCACTGGATCCCAGCTGGAATCAAGGGCAGTATTGCTGTGAGTCTCTACCATTCTTTTTCCCATCCTGTGCTTCAGGGTCTCAGTTCGGCTGGCATTTGCAAATGCAAAATTGAGCCTTTATTTATCCGTGGTGCCCCTGCTGCACTACCAACAGCAACACTTATGGTGCAAATTGCTGCATGCAGGCAAAATGCAAAGCTCAGGTTTTGTTGTGGCATTTCCCACTGGAACAGACAGCAGAAATCCTTTTATGATGAAAGTAAAGTGCTGGGTGAGACCAAGAAGAGGGTTCTACTTCATTTTGGGCTCAGACCTCTTCTTGCCACTTTAGTCAAGACAGAACTTGAAATCTCCCCTCTCTGGCAGTCCCTGAAGGGGCAGGGCAGAGCATCTTTATGGCCAGGAAGTCTTTCAGATGGACCTCTAGAAGGGTTTTTGAAGCTCAGAGCTCAAATTGAGGTAAGACACATGACAAGACACTTCTGAGGGAACAGGGCTCTTACTTCCCTGCCACCATCGGTCTCCATGGGACTCCAAAATCCTCCTTTGCCACTACAGAAGAAGCAGGCAAGGCAACAAGAGCCCACCCCTGAGGGCTTGAGGATGCTCTCAGCCCTTGAATAGAGATGACAGAGCTGTTCAGAGGGCAAAAGGTCAGAACAGCCTCCAAAATTTTCTGAATGCCAGTGTGGAAAATGCCCTCAGATGCTTGAGCCCTGCAGCAGAGTGGGTAAAGAGGCAATTCCTTACATCGGAAGGGGTTCTTCAGCATTTCACAAAACCAGGCAGGGCTCAGAGGGACAGAGCCCAAAGATAAAAGAAATAAGGGATTGATGGAGTATGTGATCAAACCTATGTCCCTTTGGAAGTCTTAATGAGTAGTCAGTCTGTTGTTTTACAGACAGCAACATATCTTAGGACAAATTGTGCTGATACATTATAGGATTTTCAAGTACATCTTGTGCTAATTTTCCAAACTTCTGGGAAAAGAAGAGTGTAAGGGGGATTTTGTACCCAGTTAATTTTATGGAGTGCATTGAGTAAGGGTGGGTTTGTTTTCTGAGCTAGACATCATGTCAAACATTGCTTTGTGTTTCTTCTTTGAGGAGGCAGGGTACCGTTTTATTGCCTTTTGTAAATTGCTTGTTGTTTTATTGAAGCATAAAAACACTTGGCAAGCCTACAGTGTCCCATTATCTTTCAATTGGGTGGGCAATAATTCCTTAAACAAACACAAAACCTTATTAAACTCTCAAATACCTAGAAATCAAAACAACTTAAAAACAGGGACATCCAATATGCTGTGGGTAACAAAGAAAATTAATGCGCTTTTTAACTAGTGAACACAATTAGATCTGGAAAACCACCTTGAAAGCTAAAATACAAGCATGTCTGATGTTAGCACTGCCTGCAGTGTTTCCTTGTGTTTCTTTCTGCTTCTGTGTCTGCCTCTAAGCCTGCTACACTGCTGGTTAGAAGCAGTGACTAAACCCCAAGAAACTGCTGATACTCTGCTTCCAGATGAGTTTGCAGATACTAATCTAGCAGGGAGAGGTGGCAAAGGAGAGGCTGGCAGAGATCCTTGTATTTGCTCAGCCATTGAAGACGGATGTGTGCCACTGCTGGACTCTGTACCAGGGCTGTTGTGGTGTCCCTTTGAACACGCACAGGATAGAGATCAAGCCATCAGCTAACCCCCTTCTGCAGCAGTCCTGCTTCTGTGAGAGCTGACCTCATCTCAGACAAACCTCAGAACATTCAGCACATTCAGGAATTTATGAGTCATCCCTGGGAAACTTTTCTCCCTCTGCACTAACATCTGAGCAGAACAGGTCATACTGCACTGGCCAGAGCTTCGCTGCCAGGTAGGGCTTCAGGGGATTTTCTCTGACTTCATGAAAGCAGCTTGCAATCAGGATCCTGCATATCAGTGGCACCCGGAAAGGCAGTGCCCACAGCTCATTTCTTCAATTGCTCCCTCCCCAAACAGCAGCATCCTGGGAGAGATGCAAGTCCCTAGGCCAGGGGGATGGCTCATGGAGAGTACAGCAGCCAGAGACAGAACCCAAGGAGGGAAGATGGCAAAATCCAGCTGTGATGACAGTGCTGAGGGTTAATTTTGACATCAGGGTCAGTACCAGGTAGCAGCAAGCAAGGGCACCTGCCAGAGCTGTGGTCTTAGTGAGCCACCTGCAATCCCCTAGCTGCTTAAAAACTGCCATTGCCTTTGGCTCCCATCCTCAGCATGGCACATCTCCAGCCAGAGGTCACCTGGGAGCAAGGAAGCTGGCTTTGAGCATTGTTCCCCTGACATGAGATCTACCAGGAGCACTGTGCTCCAGCTGAAATGAGAGGCTGAAGTGATTTTCAAGCTCATGATTGTCAGGCTGACAGGAACATCGAAAGTCTGTGACCCTCTTACGCCGTCACCAGCCATGGCAGGTCTCTGCAGGACATTAAATGTGGCTTTGCAGAGGTCCCAGAGGACCCTGCCCTAACAATTGAAGATGCAGGTGAAGACTGGAGAAGGACAAATGTAAAAACATTCTTCAGCTCTGGGACAAACTTGACAGGAAGAAATGAACAAACAAGTAGAGAACCCAAAGTAAAATAATTCTGTCCATGTTACGCTGGGGAGGTACCAAATTGCCCATCAGCTGGTGCTAGATTTTCCCTAATTGATGCTGTATCCATTCCACACAGACTTTCCATGAGGGGAAACCATGCCTGCTAAAGGAGCCCAAGGGAGGTGTTTGGTTTTCCAGGGGAGCTGGAGCTAGCATGTTTGTGTTAAGAAACCCTTCAATATCTGAAGCCATTCCCATCTGCACAGAGGGCCTGCTGTCAGATGTCTTCCCCAAATGTAACATTTAGGAAAAAAGAGGCTAATTCCTGCTCTCCAATGGGAGAACGGTGTGGAAGGAGTTCGGAGGAAGTGGCAGTAAACGCATGAGGAATTCTCATAAATCATCTGTGACTGTTTGGATGCTTCATTTTATGCTTATGCCAACATGCTCAATCTCTGGGCCAAACATCACTGATTTTGTTGGAGTTTCCCCAATGAGGCTTGGCTGGGATAAAATGGGGCCTTTTTTCTTTAACTGTGTGTCCACTTTTTCATCACAAAACATCACAGGAACTCATTCTTCCCCATGCTGCACGCCCAGCTTCGCAAGCACACGAACATTCCTGTGTGGATAGAGTGAGCTTCTGTGCTCAGAAAAGCAATACTTGAGGTTTTCGTGAATCCAGCCCAAAAGCTGTGTCAAGGCTGGGTTTCTTCTGCCCTGAACAATGAGCAGGGTCAACACAGAAGTGGGCAGAGTTAGCTCCAAACACAAGAGAAACCAGCTTCAGCTGATGCCAGGAGCACTTCATCTCTGCAGTGGTTTGGCCATGGAGATTTCTGCTGCACTTAGAACAGAAAAGCTGAAGTCTGAGACATTTCAGTGGCATTTAGCAATGTGACACCCAGACAATAAATTCTTGCATTTGTGAACTGCCTCTCATCATATCGGGGGAAAGTGCTGGGCAGGAATCCATGAATACAGCCCACCCTCTTCTCCCCCAGGCCTCCATCTGTCCTGGTTGTCTTATTTTTGTCCTAGCTATATTTTTCTCCTCCTTTACCCAAAAATCTAGGACAGAAAAGACCAAGACGTCCCTCCCTTAAATATGTTTTGAGATGGATTTTTGTCATGTATCAGTGCTACCTATTTATTTCAAAGAGGTTCTGCTGATTTCCAGCACAGACGGTAAGGAAATCCCAAGATCAGGCCCTGAGGCAACCACTTCCCTCTGAAGGGCTGAGATAACTAACACTGCCCTGTACCAAAATGATCTCTCACAGTGACAGGTGCATGTGAGAAAATCAGACAGAATTCTCTCCACACATGGAATATTTCAGTGACTGTCAGGTAAAACTCTGTTACCACAGGGCAAGAAACAGGCAACTCTGTTGGTTTACACCAGTTATGGAGCTGGTCCAAGCACCAGATGCAAGGTTAATTAGGCACCTCATCATGAGACCAGGAGACAGCATAACCTATTATATACACAGGAACTTTTACCTGTCTGTTATGACAGCATGCAGGGTTTGCAGGGTTTGCAAAAAGTGCTGTACAAATCCAGAACAAAAAAACTTCAGTCCCCTCCCTCAGGATGTCACAATGTAAAAACAGAAAGCAGGCAGACACAGAGGAAAATGAATAAACTAGAAACTTACGATGCCTAAGTTCATGACAAAAAATAAACCTAGGGAACCTCTCCCTTCCCTCATCTCGTCCAGTCCAATCCCCAGTTATGGAGAAGGGTCCCAGCCTCCAGCTGTTTTCCCTCCCCTCAGTTTCAACCTGGCATCTTGCAGATGGGAGAGAGAAATTAACCCCCACCATGAGTTACAGGATTAGGTGGGTTTGACACTCATCTGGTAATCCAGATGCATGAAAAGTCATCAATGTTGAGCCTGGCCAGGTTTCATAAAGAGGCATAGGACCCCAGAGATCCACAGGACTGATGCAAACCCAGGGGAGATGGAAGCGCCAAGGACACTGAAGGCAAACCACAAACAGATGGCTTTATCACATCATGCAAGGAAGTTCTCTGTTCCTAAACTGGCTAAGCAAAATGAAGGATAAAGAGAAACCCTCTGAAATCAGAGGGTATCAGAGCTAAGGGTACTTTATTTTGCTTCCTGCTGTTCCCATGAGCTGAGTGCTCTACAGGACATCTCCAGGGCATATTGTCCATTATTTACTCTTCCGGCCTCCTTCCTTCTCAGCTTTGTGGTTTGCTCACACTACAGAGTAGATGTTCATGTCACATGAAACAATTTCATCCTTGTTTTCTCCTCTTCCGCATGCAGCTTCAGTCTTATTCAGTGCAAGTGCTTAAATACTGCTCTGAGGACACAACTCCACTTTAAGCTCTTCTCTGACTGTTTCATGCTGTCTCTTAATGCTGTTCTGACGTGCAAGGTATAAATACTCTTAGCTCCATGTTAGCTGTAAGAAATTAATCCACACAAAACGAAAATTAAATATAGCAACAAAATTGATATGCCTACTGGGGCATCAGTGTGCTGATTTTTCAGCTTATGGCATATTTAATCTATCTAGGACACAATTTGTGTTAACATCAGCCACACCAGTGAGCATCTACAAGCCCCATCACACTGAGCAAGTGCTACAAGAATTTTTTCAGACACCTGTAACTTGACCAGTTTGGGGAAAGTAGAAAACCTCCTACTTAAAGTGGGTACTCCCTGCCAAACCTCCAGGCTAGGGCAGCACTTTATTTTCGCAACAAACCAGACGCAAGAATGTACAAAACTACATATCTGTCCCAAGTCTTGGCCACAGAGAATAGGACAATTATAGCTGAAACATTCAAAAAGCACAGAAATGCCTGAGATGGACAGACCACATGAAAACCTTCAGCTCAGAGTATTTAACAGAGTTGCAGAAAGTCTGAGAGGTGCTGCCCAGAAGTGCAGGTGGGACTCCAGTCCGTGCTTGGTGCCTATAGGCTCAACTCTGCAGCAGTCACCAGGGTTGACCCTGCTGAGGGACAGGGCCCTGCGTCATGGCCAAGCTCTGGCATCTCTCCCAAGCCAGATGTCACTGTGCTGCTGCCCCTCGCTGGGGACAGAGCCTTGAGGAGCATGGCCAAGCCTCATTAAAAGCAGCATGAGTAGGAGGTAGCAGTGGAGGCTGTGTGCAGCCTCTGCATTCTCCTCCTCAGAGGCTGAACAGAAGCCTGGACAGATTATTTTCAGTATCATCAACTGTTTACTGGTCTGGGAGGGACTCTGCAGGATTGTGGCGCAAGCTTTGTTGTCACAGCATCCAGTCCCTGCTCCAGTGAATAATGAAAGAGTAACTGCTGGAAAGAGGGAGAAAAACATGCAGAGCAGCAGAAGGTGGTGTACAGCACACTGAGCTGGGGCCAAGCTCCTGGCAGGGGCTGTGTGAGGGTGGCCCTGTGCCCAGATAGTGCTCGATAGGAGCTGCACAAACAACTGTGCTGCACTGAGGCCTTGGCATGGATGTGGAGGGACTGTAGAACTGGACATGCCATTTTCCCCTCAACTGTAAAACCACTTCTGGCCACTCTCGCTCATTTGAAATAGCAAGTGCTTGAGTGCTGGGCAAGTTCCAGGTCGCATAGCTTCATTATGCCTAGTTAAATGGTCATGGTGGGTTTTAATTAAGCTCATAATTCTTTTTGATTGCCTGCTTCAGGCATTTGTGCAACATCACCAGACACTAATAGACAAGTGTGAGATCGAACGTAGGGAGCTCCAAGCTCCCTGTGGCCATACTGTCACTGTCATTGTTATGGCCCCTTTCATAGCCAGGTAAACTGTCACTAAATCACTCGCATAGCAGATGTTGGCTATGCTGACGGCACGCGGGTGCATCTGCTAGGATGGTTAACCTTCTCCAATGAAAACTGAAGGATGAAGGCTCCAGAGCAAGCTGCTAAGAGTCCTGCTTGGGTTGTCCTTGCTCTGGCTTGCCTATAAGTAAAGACAGCAAAAATTAAACTGGTGGGCAGGTATGACTCTCAGATCCTTTGGTGGCACTTGAGTTCAGCAGCATAGAGGTTCAGCAGAGTTTCCTGCACAGTCTGTGTCCTCCTTGCCCAGTGTCAGTGCTGGGCAGGGTGGGCTGATTTCATCATCTCCTGAGTCACTGGTTGGTTTTTGTGCTGGGACTGCCCCCAAACAGCCACGTTGGGTATTCCCTGGGCAAGGGAAACTACTGTGTGGCATCAGACTGAAGGCATCATGCTCGCTTTGCAGAGCAAGCGCATGACTCCTTCCTGATGATCTTGGTTCCCATGGAGATCCTAAGAACATCAACACAACGAGGACTTGAGCTAACCCTTCCTCCTCCCCTCCTGGACAGATTACAAATAATGCAAGTAATGCCCAGGCATTGTGAGGTTCCCGGCCCCACTTTCTAAAAGAAGCCTGTTTGTTGCATGCTACATTTGGGGTTGTGGAAAAATGTATGAAGTGTGCTTGTGCTTGACAGCTTTTTCCAGGAGGGCTTTGAGTTGTTTTTCTTCCAAAAGTCTGCATTCAGTTACAGCCCGGAATATGTGATCTCACAGTGTTTGTATTTATACCTCTCACAAAAGCATTTTTACAGCACCAGTATCTATAGGTTACTGTGAGGCACGGAGTGAAGTCATTGCAAGGTCACCTCAAGGGTGATGCCTCCTACGTGCAGCACATCAGTTTGGCTGCAGGACAGCGAACAGCTGAAGCTGCCTTCTGTAGCTGTGAACTGAAAAAATACAAGCAAGGGATATTAAAGTGATGAAATAACACAATGTAAAGGGAAAATACACTATAGGGAAAACACTCTCCTGGCTGGGGACAGTTATGAGGATTTGATAATGGACAGGGGCTTTTCCATCCTATTCCCACATTAAGAAAACATACAGTTCCCTAAGCAACAAGCTCAGAGGGCAGTTGCTTTCATGACTTCTTTAAACAGCCTCTGATGTCTCATGATTTAAATGTCTGTAGTGAGATACTTTTGTATCTAGTCCATGACTCTTCAGCTCTCCCGGGAGTATTCTCCCTATCACACAGGTGACACTCTTGTTACCTATCAGAGTAACAAGAGGCTGTGAATTATTACACCATACAAGAGGTTTGACTCTTGCATGCAGAGCTCTTTTTGCCTCTCCTGAACCCATTTTCTGAGAGAAAAAAAGTAACCTCCTTTTTGGAAGAAAACATGGCATAATAGAACAGAAGAGGTACAGCAAAGGTTTGAATCTCAACCTTTGACTCTGACGTTGCAGCCTTCCCTGGGTGGTTGAGAAGGAGGAAACACAACCTTCGTGAGTCCAGCGTGTGAGCTGGGTGCATGGAACATACATGATGTGGGAAAAAAGCAGCCCATGGACAGTGTGGAACTCCTGGAAATCTACATCTCAAAGGTCCTCCTGAAATGAGCTCTGCTGCACACAGAGCTGTGTGAGTCTGTGGAGTGGGGTTTGGACCTTGTTCTGTCGTAGAAGTCGGATAAACGCAGGCCTTTTGAGTAGTTTGGTTCCTTTGCCAGATAAATTTTTTGCTCAGAACAGAAATGCCAGGCTACACATTCCCACAACAAACTGGGGTTAAGAAACACTCTCATTTTCAAACCGATCACTGCATAAAGATGTTTCTCAGTGCTCCAAATGCCCCAAGCTTTTAAGAAAAAAAGTGTTTCCTTTTTCCCACATTCAGGACTTTGTTGCTGTTGTTGGGTTTGGTCTGTTTTTATGAGAGACCTAAATGATAACGCAGCCATTTCCAGAGCTCACTGTTGCTGATTATTTTATCCTGTGGAAAACCTAAGCCCTCCTTTACTCATTAAGGCACTCAAATTTATTCTGCCAAACAGCTCAGAAGCATTCCAGCACCCGCTGGAAGTGGTGGTAGCTTTCCCACTGACTTCAGTGGGCACAAAATAGTCCCAAGACTGGAAATCCCAAATTACCTGCATCTGTTCTGCACATTTCTGAAGCCTTCCAGCTACTAACAAGGCCATCGTGTTGGAAGAAAAAGGTACAGCTATATGAAACATTAGTGAGAATGTGTGTCTCAGTCTAAGTCCTGGTCTACTCCAGTTGGCTGGAAAACTGCCATAAATAAATCAGGATTTGGGATGCAGTGAGATGCAGTGTGATTGTGGGGGGTAATGTCAGGAGAATGAACTATTGGAAATAAGTTATGGCTGCCCTGGTCTTTCTCTTCTCTAACTCCTATCCCAGCTCCTTGTCTCCTCATTCTGCTGCCCTCCTCCTAGCACTTCGTTTGGGGCTGGAATGCAGGGAGGATAGTTGAAAACTGAGGCAAGAGCAGAGGAGGGACAAAGATGGCCAAGAGGGTCTGAGGGTCATGATGGGTGCAGGCAAGCCTAAGGAGACAGAAAACAGACAGGAGATGACCACAAGGGAGACCTAGGTGTGGGGATGTTTGCACAGGCTCTCATCCTGGGAGAGCTTATGGCTCTAAAGTACAAAATGGAAAAATATCAGCCCATAGTAGAAGGTCCCTCCCTTTCCCATCCCATGCACTTGTCCCACCCAGCACTGCCCTGTCCCTCCAGAGTGGTAATAACCTGCCCATGTGACATACTGCTGCTCTTCACATTCCTCTGCTCTCTGGTATCCCATCCACTCCCACCAAAGCACAGCAGTGCCTCAGCCCTCCTTTCATCCTCTTGGAGGAGTAACATGAGTCCTTGCTACCTGAAATGTAACGCACTTTAAGAGGGAAATATAAAAAGGAAAATTAATTTGCCCTAAGTATAAGGATTAAGTTCTCATCGTTCTTGCTAAGAGAGTTAAGATGCACAAGGCAAAGAAAAGAGGAGCAATAGCACAGGTGAGGCACAGAACAGTTCAGCCGACCCATTAGGATGTCTGAAGTTATGGCTGGCAGCCTCTTGAAAGGGACAGTCAGCATTTTAGGAACAAAGTCGCCTGGCTGTACCAAGAAGGCAGTAAACACACTTTGGAAATAAAGTCACCCTTTTTAGTGGCAAGTGTGGGCTCGAGGGGATTAGCAGAGCACAATGCCTTCCTTCTGATCCGCCCCCGGCTCTTCATTCCCTGCGAGGCGGGCGAGCAGCCACCCCTGCATTCAAGCGGGGAAGCAAGGGGCAATGCTAGGAAGGTCACAATCAGGCGGCTCCTGGGAGAATTCCTTCCTCCACCCTCGGTACGGTCCCTCGGCCAGAGCCTGGACAACAAACGCTGGTATCCAGGACCACAAATGAGCATCACACCCGAGGCTGGGTGTGATACGGTGCAGTTTCGGGACTCTGAGCTCCTTGTAGCTGGGGGCATGGGGCTGTGCAGGATTTGGCGTTGGGTCCCAGGATCCCGGGAAAGCCTCCGCTCGCTCCGCCCGCAACGCGGCCCGGGGGCGCAGCGCCACCTGCAGGCCGCTCCCCGCCACCACCGCTCCAGCTGCTCCCGCCTGGAATCTCAGCGACTCCATAGAAACCACGTGCATGGGGCTAACCCGGCGCTGCTGAGCAGCTCCACATCCCTGCGACGTCCCAGACACGGGGATCCTCTTCACTTTGCCACCTTTCTCACCTCTCTGCAACAGCTGTTTGCCCACTGCATGCGTCTTCCTAACTGCCCCCTCTTAATTCGGAAACGCTCGAGGCACGCTGTGCTCCAGACAGGGCTGCCGGGCTTTACCACGTGGGAAAGTGTAAGTGGATTGATGCTACTTACATGCTTCTTGCTAGTTGTCTCAATATGGAGCCCTTGCAAACCTGCAGGTGAAGGCAGTCCAACAGCAGCCCAGCTGTGCCAACAAAGTCACCAAACTTGGTCCAGGGACCCGAAATCCCATGCATTGGTCTCTGCATCAGACAGAAATAAGCTGATGAAAGAACCATGTGTGCCTGCTAAAAAAATGGATGGGATCACAGTAGTTTATTTCACACAGACTGGTCACGTCAGTTCTGACAAGGTCACATACACAAAAGGCTGCAAAACCTCCTCTGGGACTCTTAATGACAGCAGTCTGCTTGAAGTTCTCAGAGGAAGTGAACAGTTTGCCTTTGTGAAAGGCAGTAATATTAACATCACACTTCAGATACCTACAGCATTTTGCAGGGATTAACTAGTTAACCCCCATAACCACTCTAAGCAACTTTTGCTCAGTCATCGTTACCCCCCATTTTGTATATCACAGGCAGCAGAATTTCTCCAAGCCCAAACTTCGGAGCCAGCAGTTCCCAGACTCTGGACTAGTGGTGAATATAACTGCCCTTTCTGCCATCTTCTCCAGAGGGATGGATGAGCAAGGGCTATGCATGTTGGCACAGAATGCAAAGCACTCTTCTGGCTGACAGGAGGGACCGTGTTCATGATTCCTTAGGTTAAAGGGATCAACACATATCCCATGAGCAACCCAGACTGAACACTTTGTCTCAAACAGAGCTGCAAGTGTGATGGACTGACTACCTCTTGCTCATTTTGTTTTCATGTGTCAAGGGAAATTGTCAAGTTAAAAGTCTTGTTAGCCAGTGTTCCTGTTTAATTTTTAATCTGTACAACAGCAGCAGCCTCCATGAAATCCTGCTTGACAGTGAGTCAGCCCTGAGCTGAGGATCCTTCTTCTTCCTGGAAAGTAAATTCAGAGTCTGCTCCAATATCTCAGCATACCCATTTGTGGAGAGTTGACCAAGCTGTGCCCACCGGTATCTCAGAATATGTCTTTCACAAAGTACAGCAAACAGAAGGTGAATTGCATGTGGAAGCCACACACTAGCTGTTGTAGGATTGCCGCCATTAGTAATGCAAGACCAGAAGGCCACTCAGTCATGATTGCTTCAGAGGTATCAGTTTGCTTTGCAGATGTTTTTTGTGTTTAAGGCCTTCTCAACCTTCATATGCTCTCCTTGTAGATGTTAATCTGACCGTCCACAACCTGAATTGATGCAGTAGCCCTGTGACTATGGTTTCAAAGGTACGCAAGAGCCTCCATCACAACTGCAGCAGCCACCAAAGGAGCAGCAAGAGCTGCTCTGCTCTGTGCATGGTGTGGGCTCTCCAGGGCAGACTGCCAGGGTGCAGAGGTACTGGCCACAGCCCTGCACAAAGCTGGGATAGGCTGCCACAATCCCCTGTGTGCCCTGGCGAGCACTGAGTGAAGAGAGACACTGGGATGATGACGTTGCTCTGTTTTAACTGCTGTTGGAGTTTGCACTAAGGCCAAACACACCTTCCTGCCTTGTCCAGGTACAGTTGCCTGTGACACAGGATAGCATATGGACAGATGGATACAGGAATCTTGCATGCTGCTTGGACCATCTTCCCAGGACTTGCTGCCCATGGCTTTGCGGTCCTGTTCTCCAGAGACACTCAGCAGTGAGAAGAACAGCTGCTGGAGTATTTGAAAATGTGGTTGTTAGCAAATGGGGCACATATATCAGGAGCCAATGTCCCAGCAGGGTTGGGAGATAAAGACACCACTCCACACCCTTCTTCTCCTCATAGGTAGATGATGAATTTCTCATCATTGTCCTAGAGAAATCCTCTCAGGGGAAGATCTGGAGGAGGATAAGAAGGATCTTTCAGACTGGTCCAAAGAGTTTGAAGGCAAAGCACGAGAACACACCATGTGGAGAGACAGACAGTGAGGCAGCCAGGAGGAGCAGCACCCCAGTGTCACAACTAAGGACAGGAACCCAATGGAAAGGGACAGACAGCAACAGACTGTGCAAGCCCAGCATACGCAATACAGTCTGGTTGGAAATCCATGCTCCAGGGGGAGGCTCAGTGCAGGCACAGCCTGGGTGAGCACCTGCAGATGGAGCTGCAAGAGCAGGTCTTGCAGAGCAGCAGCAGCATCCCCTGCCTGCAAAGCTCAGTGCATGGTGGGGGAGGCGAGCAGCCAGGCAGGGCTGAAGAGAGGACGCAGTGACTCTCATCTCTTCACAGACTGTATCTTGGGAAGGTCACCAGACTAGGAAGTGGTCATGTTGGGAGGAATATATGGTGCTCTGCAACTGATTTTCTAACTAGGGTGAGAAACCTCAGAGATGGGCATTGGACAAAAGTGCCCTGCCAACAGCAGAAACACCCAAACCTTGTCAGGGCATTTGCTGAGAAAATGGGCTGAAAATGGTGTTCAGCACAGTTTAAGATAGGGAGTGGGACTACCATCACAAGAACCTGTAGAGCCAGCCTTCATCTTGCCAGGCTTTTCAATTAGCATAAATATTCAATATTCACTGACCCAGAAAGACTGACTCTGTCCCCAGGGCCTGGCTATACCTAACTCAGATTTCTGTCTTTTCCTGCAAGAACTCAGAGTAAAAGCCTACATGCCACCTGTAGCCACGCGAAACACACTGTGACCTCATCCAGTTTTATGGAAAACTGCTAATATGAGCCTTCCTGCCACACAGCCTCCCTGAAGCAGTGGCCAGAACAACGTTCCCCTGATCCCCACAGCTATATCTTGCCCCAGAGAGGACACGAGGTTCCCTGCACATCTCCCTTTCCAGCCCCACGGCCCTTCCCTGTGCAAGGCCAGGTGCTCCAGGCACTGCAGGGTGCTCAGCACCTCTGCCAAGTGTTTCCCCCACGCAGTGCAGTTCTCCAGCAGCTTGGCTGGCTGCACTCTCAGTTCCACTCTGGAAGTGGGAGTGCTACAAGTGGAAACTCCTCATGGAGCCATCCAGGAGCAGCAGGTTCCTGCATT
This sequence comes from Dasyornis broadbenti, assembly GCA_013397935.1. Classification (NCBI taxonomy): domain Eukaryota; kingdom Metazoa; phylum Chordata; class Aves; order Passeriformes; family Dasyornithidae; genus Dasyornis; species Dasyornis broadbenti. The sequence continues at coordinate 314,151 of VZRN01006222.1, forward strand.
CTTGGTAAAAGAGAAGGGGAAAAAAAAAAAAAAACCCAGCAATTTAGCAGACACAACCAGTGGTGTGAGCAGAGGTGGGGGAGTTCAGCTGTAGCTACGTGTGTGTCAGTCCTTCTGGGTACATCAGGGTGCTATAGTCCCTGCAGAATGCTTTCCTGGCTGGTAAAACAAGTCTCTTTAAGCCACTGCACTTTGAAAACAAAGTCCATCCCTATGCACCCCTCCTGGGCCAGGCATTGACCCCATTTTACCCAGAAAATGTTTATTTTTTGCTGTTAATTCGTGTGAGGGCAGCCCGGAAGGGTGGGGGTGTACAAAGAGATAGTCAGCTGGCAAAAGAGAAATGCTCAGCAATACACAACATATCTGCAGCCCTCTCATTTCTCTGACGAGCTCCTTGCAGCCCTCCGAGCCCATCTCTTCATCCCAGCAGCAGGGTGCTGCTCCCAGTGAGATGGGAGCCCTACCCATGGGGTCATTTCCCAGGCTCAGCTGCTCCAAAGTGACCCTGCTGCCTGGGAAGGGGCTGCGCAATCCAACTATCCTGGAGGCCAAACAAGGAAAGTCTTTCTTGGCAAGGAAGAAGAGGGACCTGGGAGGCCCCCTCGGCTCAGGTGACCCACCTGACCCCCATGGCAAACAGCTATAAATCCTCCCACTTCCCCACTGCAGCATTCCCGGGCACTCCCCCTCTCACTGGAGCTGGGCCTGGCTCTGCAAAGCATGTCAGTGCTGGGCAGCTTTGGAAGGTAAATATGCAGCTGGCTGACTTACTACTTATCAGAGGGTTCTTCTGGCTGAGAATGAAGCCGACTTTAACCAGTGCATAGCAGCGCTGGGCACAAGCTGTCAGGTGGGCTTTGCCAGGCTCCCTGCAGGACCAGTTCTCCCAGATCTCTTTATCCAGTTTCATCAAAGGCTCAGTGCGGCCCCTGCCAGGAGACCGGGGGGATGTGAGGGTGGCACGGAGCACTCTCAGTCCCCAGCATGGACTCACTCAGGCTCTGCACATGCTGAGTTAGTGGTGAGCAGTGCATTTCCACAGGCACAGGAGGATAAGGATCAGGACTGGCACCGGTATCCCCCATGGATGGACTACCTGCTCAGCAAGTTTTAAAGAAAGGTTAACTTGATAGAGATTAGCTGAATCTCTCTATCTGCCCTTAGAGCCTCTCCCACCTCTGTCCATTTGCAACAGAAAACTGGAAAACAGTCTGCCTCGTTACCCCTCCTCCACTGGTTTTCCCCCAGCTCCAACCCATCACTCCGGCAAGGCTGTTCTCAGAGTCCCCACATTCCCCTATCACCTTCTCACCCTGCACCTCCACCAGCCTCTCCTCCCCAGTCAAGCCTCCAAGCTTCCCCCTCTCCAAACCCTCCCTTCCAGGATAACTCTGCTCTACCTCCTCCCACCCCAAGTCCTTTCTTGCTGGCTTTCTTCTCTCTCTCTATAAGCCTGCCAGGGAGGTTTGGGTATCTGCTTCCCACGTGGGGGAAAGCCCTCTGGCAGGGCTGTTACCTTGGCTTCCTGCCAAGCAGCATCACAATTTTGGCTAGCCTAGGGCATGGGGGGAGCTCATGGGTGCCCCTGCCAAAGACCAGAAAGGTCCAGAAGCTTCCCAAGCACCCTGCCTACTATTTAACATAGTTCCCAGATGCTTAGTACCCTGGAAACTCGGTGTTTTATATAAGCGATTGCTAAACGTCACTATGGAGCTTAAACATGCTAATGGCACATGAATCATACCTGGTGCAGGTTTCAGCTCCTCTTCTGGCACATAGAGAAACGAAAAGCACAGCTGAGATCATGCAGATAAGGATGACACAAATCTGCTCCCGTTCCCAAGTGCCAGCAAGGGATCACCCGAGCAGGAGACAGGGTACTGGTTTGGGGGTGCTGGTTTGGGGGTTCTGCTCCGCATCTCGGCTTCTGCTCCGTCCCGGCACTCACAGCACAAGCTGCCAGCAGGGAGAGGGCAGCGTCCTGCCTGGGGTCTGGGCTTCAGGGGACATCAGCAGGGGACACACATGGCAGTGTGGGGTGTGGGTGACAGGCGGCGCAGGCAGAGGAGCCCCGGCAGAGTCTGGCAGGGCACTTTCCAGGCAGAAAGGCTGCGACCCATGGGGAGCCGGGGCGGAGCGACAGGCAGGTGGGATGAATCACGCTTCCCTCCCAGTTTCTCCCCATCGATTATGACAGGAGCCGAGATGACTGCTACTGATACCAGTGAGTGTGTCCTGTCCCCTAGCAGCCACACGCAGGGTTGCTCATCACCCTTTAGTGACCACCACAGACACCCAGGCCACTGAGGATTTGTAGCCCCTGACACAGAGACTCAAGATTTCTAAGCTGTTTTAAAGATGTTTCTGGTACTTTGGTTAGACAGCGTCACTACCTGCTCAGCATAGTTTGCAATGCAAACACCACAGAGGGACCACTTCCTCTGGAGCTGCTCAGGGGAGCCAGGACCTGCTAAAACTCACCATTGCTTTTAATTTTTTTTTTCCAGCTCAAGTCCTTAAGGTTTGACTGCCCATGCCTTTCTGATTCCCTCTCAGATTCCTGAGATTCAACAATATTATCCTTGGGAGTTGTAAACTCAAATACATAAAAGAGTCACATGCAGTTAACCTAAATAACAAGGTTAGGGTTTCCAAGAGACAGTTCTTCACCAGCCCAGCGCAGCTACCCAAGGTGTGTGTGCCTCTGAGTGATCACACCAGGTAGCATCTGCATACTTGCCATCATGCCAAACGTTTCTATTAAACCATTTTCTGGAGCTGCAGTGGTTCATCTTGGTCCTCTGTTGTAAATGGACGGAAAGAGTCATGGCTGCTGTACAGGGGAATATTGCAGCCAGGGACACATCCATCACCTCTTTTCCCTTGTGCAGTGCCTGCATTGGAGCTGGAGCATCCTGTCTCTCTGATTTTTTTCCTGCTTCAAAAACCATCAGTTTTCAATGGCAGAATATCCCCCTGATTTTAGGCAAGACCTGTGCTGAGAGCTATTGTTCAGAGGGTGCCAGCTCTCAATTGCTCCACACTTCAGTCAGGAATGCCCTTCTTTCTTTCTTTTCTTTTTTCTTTTTTCTTTTTTTTTTCCTTTTTTCTTTTTTTTTTCTATTTCAGGAATGTTGTAAGTAAATTCACAGCTGAACAACAGTGGGAATGGAAACCCTCAGAGCTGAGGGCTGCCTACATTACAGGTACGGTAATTCCAAACTGATCCTCCTTTGTGCTGATAACAGGGCTGGCTATTGTTTTCCTGAAGTCCACATGTCTGAAAATACCGCAGGCGTAGATAATTGCAGTGAGCATGTGCTTTTGAATCTGTTTCTAAAACATGCCTGGGATTTAAGCTTTTTAAAAATCATGACCCTGATTCTGCTTTTTTCAAACTCAAAAGCAAAAATTCCCTTGGCTCGAAATGAAGAAGGGTCTAGCTCTTATATACAACTTACAAAGGGAAAAACATGCCCCTCTTTTCTTTTTCTTTTTTGTGATGAAAGAACAAAGTCTGGAGGCTTTCAGCACTTCCCCAGCTTCTTTCTCATTCCCCCTCCTTTGATTTTGTTTCCATTTTTAGGTGTACAAAGTCAGACCTTATCTGAAGTGACAGGACAATTTGAAACTGTCCGGCTTTCATATTTTCTTCTATTGATGATCTTCATTAGGTTAAGCTTTGTCTTTGGCTAAAACGGGTTTCTTTCAGCTTCTTATTGGGCACGTGGCTCCCAAAGGCCACCCTTTCACCCTTTCATGTTGTGCCATTGGGCAACTGAGACTGGAAACCTCATATAACTGAAGAAAGAAAATGAGTGAGGGATAGCTGAATGAGCAAGATGCCTTCATAGGCTATTTCCTGGTGATAACCAAGGTACCTTTCAGCTTCTTTATTATCTAACAGGGCAGTAGAGGTTTGGGGACCATTTGCTTGGGCTCTGAACTTTCATTTTACTGTTTCTGGATGTTTGCTATTGCTCTGCAGTTCCTCCATAATTGACACACCAGCAAAGCACATGACACACAATGGAAAAACAGAGGAAAAATCCTGAATAAACTGCTCTTCAGTTAAATCTTTTTAGGATAGGACACAGGAAAGGAAAAGAAAAAAGAAAATTTGACCTGTATGCCCGTGTGCCTCTTCCCCATCTCTTCTTCCACCCCAAAAGATTTTGGTCTGGCCAAGCTATAAGATGGTCACAGTTACATCACTGTGGGGCTGGCTCAGCCAGGACAAATGTGAAGTTGTAAACATGTTGTTGTTACTCAGGCCTAGTTCCCCCCCAGTGTAGCAGGGCTGCATGGCTAGTGTTTGTGTCGTGAATCCTTCAGCTCCTTGTGTCCCAGCTCAGAGGGATTATAATTACATCTCATCTTACCGATCTTTTTGGCTTGCCTGAATTAGTTCCACAGACCTGCTCAACTTGTTTGGCTGCTGCTTATTATTCAGCACAAACCCCCACCCACTGCCCTTTCATGCACATTCATGTTTGTGTCTAAAAGCCACAGAGGGACATTTTTTGAGGGGGAAGGTGATGAGTGCTTGCTGCTGCCTGGACCCCTGACTCCCCAGAATCCTGGGGCCGGTTGTGGGGCAGGGGTGAGTCCTGTGCTTGTCTCAGTGCACAGAGCAAGGACAACACAGTGGCTGCCTTGGTGAGAGTGAGTCACTCCATTTCAAAATATGGAAAATTTAATGAGACACTTCCTGAAACCTGAGTTTTGCTCCCACAAAGCACAGGAGAAAATGCAAACCAGGATCCAGCAAGAAGCTGAGGTGAGGGTGTAGATACAGACTCAACTAGGGACAGAGTGGGTCCCTTCCTGCTCCCCCACTTGTAACTTCAAAGTGGGTATCACACAGGCAGATGCAGGCAGTGTTCATGGAAATAGCCTCTCCAGGTGAAACTTTGCTCTCTCCAGTGATTCCAACTCCCAGCATCACATGGGCCCTTTGAGCAACGTGGCTTGGACACTACCAGTGAGAATTCCCTCATTGAACACGGGGCTGCTTTTTCACTTAAGACTTGATCCTGCCTGTTGCAATTATGTGTAGAAGAACCTGATACGGGTTAAGAATGACACAGGAGATTCCAGAGTGCTCAGAGTCCACATGAAGAAATGGCTGCACAGCTCCATGAGCAGCCATGAAATGGAGGGGGATTCTTGCAGCAGGCATCTCACTGCCTTAGATTTTGCATTTCGATGTTGCCCTTCAGACGATGACCTCAGCCAATGTCCACACTCAATGTCTCGCACTCAAATCCATAAATCCCAGACTGACTCTTGATCAAGTGTCTGATTCACCTGACTCTGAAGTCACACCATCATTTAGAAGCTGCACCTCAGTAAAGTTGATTGGGAGATCTGGGCTGAGTCAGCCACCAAGACTGCTGATCCACTGGTGTCAGCTGGTGGGAATGGGCTGGGCTCCGAGCCTGTAATTCCTCACTCGGGGTTGTCCTTGTATCCAGCAGGATCCCAAGCCTTCACCAAGCTATGCCAAGGTGTCCAAAAGCTGAGCCCCTGCTGGATGCCTGGAAGGAGATCTGATGCGCGTTTCCCCATCCTCTGCCCCAGACGTGCTCAAAGCCAAAACCAGAGCCAGCTTGGACAAAAGCAGCCTGTGCAGGTGCTGGCCATTGGGATATTTGTGTGAGAGATGGAAGATTTAATTCATGGTCCTGCTCTGGTCAGTTTGGAGGCTGCAAATGTCCTCCCAAAGCAGTGCCCTAACCTTGAGCTGGTGACTTCTCTGAGTGGCTCATGGTCCTCCACTCCGCTGAGATGTGCCTGGGTGTGTAAACCCTCATCAGGGACTCAGGACAAGACTCCCATCATCCTGGTGAGTCAACCACCACTCTGGACATCTGAGTGACTCAGTATCTGTACCCAAAGGCTGGGCTCCAGCAGGTGTGTCCCTCTGTTCCTGCTCCTCATGCAGAGCTGTTGGGCCAATGTTTTAGGAAACGGCTCCTGGCTTCTGTGTGGGTGGCTGGACACAGGCATACAAGGGGAGCATGGATCATTCAGGCTTCATCAGGCTTCTGAGACATTGCTGGCATTGAAGCAAGCCTGAGCATGACTTACTTGAGTGAGGTAGTTGGGACAGCAAATTCCAGAGGAGGAGAAACTACACGAGAACAAAGGAAGTTTGTTTGAGGACAGAAACACAAAGAAAAGTCCTCATTGTTGCAGCTCTAAGAGAGAGATTAAACTGTTTCTAAAGTTAGGTGACTGCTCCCTGCCTCTAAGCCGTTCCTCATTTGTCACCCAAATTACGTTTAGACCTGGGGCAGCAACCATCTGTATTAAAATGAATTATTTGCATCCAAAAAGAGTTGTTTAAAAAGAAGGTTCAGTCAATACAACTTATCTTGCTTATCTGACCTCCTTTGACCTTACGGTCCAAGGTTGTATCTGTGGCAGAGAGAAACCCTCCCTCCACCTGGACACTGCTGGTGGTGCTGCCAGCTCAGCCTGGAGCTCTGACCAGGCACCTGCTGCCTCCTAAAGCTGTTGCTGACCTTAATGGAAAAGGGGAGAGCTTTTTCGATGACTCACAGTATTGAATATTATGTTGGGAAAAGAGCCGTTGAGATCAGTAAATTAGCTTGCTTTCATTTTCAAGAGTGAGTGTTTGGTTGGATGGGGATCAGGGAGGCAAAGGGTGGTTTGCTTATCCAAAAGTGGAAAGGACTTAGTTTAAGTTTCAGTGACTGATGGAAGTCCAGAGTCAATAGCTGAGGATTGCCTCAGGGCATTTTCAGGTCGGAAAATCTGATGGCATTTTCAAATAGTACCAGTCTGGAGAGATTGTGATGATTTTTGGATTTGAATTGATATGAGCACCCAATTGAAGCAGGGGTTCGCCACTGGTTTTGTCAGAAGCTCATCAACCACATTTAGGATGCTTTATTGTAACTCAAGAGCTTTCTATTAGATCAGCTGCAGTCTGATCTAAGAAGTTTCTGTGATCAGGACCAAGGGAGACCCTTTCCTAGTGGGGTCCAACCCCTTCCTGCTCTAGCAAAAGGAAGGGTGAACATGTTACACCTTCAATCTGCTGCCTGCTTAATGCAATCTAGATAAAAGCTGCCTGTAGCTCATTACTGTTTACTGAATGGTAGCTATGGACAAGCTCTGTTAGTCTGAATATGGATCTCAACCAGATGAGAAAAGGGATATGATGCCAAAGGTAGCTGTACTAACAGGATTAAAGGAAAACCTCTTCCCTTCCTGTGTTGTTACAACAAATAAATGGACTTAACTTTTTTCCCAGTGGGATCTCCATATAAATATAACAGAAATTGCCCCACCAATGGCAGCAGTTCCAAGCTTTCATTACTCTTATGATGCTGCTAGAAGCCTTTTCCAAGCAGATGCTGGCATTTGCCCTTGCAAAGTTACTCTAGTGTGTGTGTGTGTGTGTGACCTGTAGATATGCACACTTGCACAAACACAATTTTTCTCCTGCTAGTCCCAGTCAGAAAAGATCCCCATTCTCCACTCTACTGGGCAGTTAAACTTCACCCTGGTGGAAGGCTCCCTGTGGTGGGCTGGATTCTGTTATGCTCACACACACACACGTTTCCAAAAGACAGAATTACCTTGAGAGCCTAACTTCACTTGTCAGTTTAAAATTTGACTGCTCATCTGTAACAGAATCTCACTAACTGGTTTTCACCAATGAGCAAGAACAGCTACTGCTGCTTTTTTTAATTGCTTCCATCAAGCTTAATGGGATGTTGGAGCTGAATGAGTGTAAGCATACAGAGGCGGGTGTGGGAATATGTCCCAGGTTGCACCCACCACATTCTTCTGGTCTGCTCTGCAAGAAGATATCATCACTACTAAGTAACTATCCTTATCCATCCCACAGGTTTTGGGAGGGATGGAGCCCACAACCTCCCTTCTCCACCTGCCCCATAAATTGTGGGAAGCTGTCTCTGCACCCAGCCCATTCCTCTGATCTGTGCATCAGCTGCCTCCACAAACAGAATTAAAGCCACATTAGACACATCTAGCAGGAAAAAATAAATCTCTGACATGCAAGCGATTTCACTGCCAGCAGGAGCCCCAAGGATCATGGGAATGAAGAGTTACTGGTGTTAGGAGCAGACCCTAAATATGCTTGTGGAGAGGGACACCTTCTCCCATGTTATGGCACATCCAGCAGCAAGTGCACCCGTGGTCTCCACAAATAGGTGCAGTCACTTTTCCTGAGAAGAAAAACACCGCTACTGGCACTGAGCAGAAATAGGCTTTCATAGGAAATCACCTCAATTGCTCTTGAGAGGAAAAGCTATGACTCCAAAAGGAAACTTTCCAGTTTTTATTAGCTACATTTTAAGTTGTTTTGCAGTTGAATCCCATGGAAAGAAGGAAGAGTGTGTATTTAGCTTTTATCAGCTTTTTTTCCTGAACTTCTTTCAGGTCTGCTAAAAGGTAAAAACTCAAATATCCAGACAGAATCTTTTGTGGGAAGTCATGGATGTTGTAATCACAGTTCCCATTTGTCCAAGAGATGTGAATCAAAATTACCCATGTCACAGGGGAGCCTCAAATAAGCTTTTATCTAAATCTCATCATGGATAAGATTAGCAGATCTACTCCTTTACTTGCACATCTCTGCTCTGGCAGGAAGGAAGCAGAGCTTGTCCTGCACTAAATGTGCCATCTGCAGCTGGTCAGTTGTGTGACCCCTCTATGCTTTATTTCTCCTATCCTTCCCATAGGTATCCCTTCTTTAAAATTAGTAGGAACAGCCAAGTAATGCCTCAAAAGGGAGTCCAGGTGCGGCAGGCGCAGGGACACTGAGCTCGATATTGACTGCTTTACCAGAACTGTTACTGTGCTCCAGTCATGCATGAACAAGTTGATTTAAGCGTATACGTTCGGTTCTGTCCCACCCTTAATACATTATGTATTTTTCCAAGTTCTGAGCTGTTTTTGCAGGACCTGGCAAAGCTTAGCTGAAGCCACTGCTCAGAGGGGCTGCGGGCTGACACCATTTATATAATACTGAAAGAATTTTGGTTAGCAGTGCACCAATGGAAACCTCTACCAGTTCATGTGCACTGTGTGTCACTGCCCCTTTCACACAGCACAGATTTCATTATCCAGGTGAATAATAGGAGGAAAGGGAGGGCTAACTTCTGAACACCAGGACATAGATAAGCAAGTTTGCCCATATTAGAAGCGGGCAAGCTGGCTTAGAGCAGGTACTTTACAAAACAGTTTGAATCCTTACCAAAGCCCTTGTATTTTTGGGTCCAAGTAGACAAAGCAATGCAATCCTTTAAGTGTTCTCAGTGTTGACACACACTGCTGAGCTCTGTGCATGCCAAGATAAGAGGCAGCCTCCAGTAGTCCATTATTCAGTGCTAGACAAGTTGATTATGAGAGAAACAAACTTTTGCAATATTGACATAGTGATCTGTGGCAACAATTTCTGAAAGGCCTGTCACATTTTGAACTACTGCTATGGCTGTAATTAATGTTTTTAACTTATTTTGAAATACCTGATATGTCTTCCTTGGAAAAAGGTTCATGCCAAGTGCAATTACATAAGAGCAGTTTCCATCTGCTCCTATCTTTGGTCTTGATGTCGTCACCTTTCAAAGCTGGCCTGAGCCTGGCTCTGGGAAGAAATTTTAAGGAAATTGCTATTAAAGCACTGTCTTGCAGTGATAAGAGCTATTCTGCATCAGGACTAACTCTTGCCTTCAGTAGAATTAGATGTGTGCAAGGAAAATTCGGTCATTTCTCTGAAACATAAAACACCAGGCAGACCCTTACTTAATGTTCCAGTTTCTGAGGAATTCCGTGGAAAGCCTGGGAGCTTTGCTGACCAGCCTTGCCAAGAGAGCCACCGGTGCCAAAAGTGTGGTTCTAACCCACTGCTCTGCTTTTCTCCTCTGCCTCTGAGCTGAAGGGTCCCAGCCCTGCTTCCTGCTTTCTGCTGGCCTGACCACCCACTGACAAAACCAGCAGACAACTATTTTCTCAGCTCAGTGTGTTCCAGAGATGGCAAAAAGGAGTCAAGAACACATGGCTGGCAAGTATGGAGCAAGGGACACGTCTCCCTTTCCAGGGCAGCTTGAGGAGACAGTGGTCCATCTTTATCCTGTGCCTGCAGAGAGTCAGTAACTCCTCACACCTGGTCAGCCCCACAAAACACACACAGAGCTCCCTAAGTTTGTGGTGCATTTGTGGAGGAGAAGCACCAGCACAAACGACAGGAGACTCAAGTGCAAAGCTTCTTGGATTTGTAGGCACTTCACTTGATTCCAGGCATTTAGAGTGCAGGGCTATAGCTTGCCTGCTGCCCATCTGTAAGCAGAGTGAACACACTGTCCTAACTCACTAGGCTGCTCTGAGGATGAAGAAGAATTTAGATGTAATGAGCCATGTAAGTCTTGTGGAGAGAAATACCTGCTTTGGAGTTAGCTTGAATTTCAAACGTATTCTCTCTATCTGCAGGGCTTAGTCCTGCAGTCTTACCCTGAAGCATGCAGCAGACAGCCTGGAGCAGTCCCATGAGCTCAAGTGCTGCATAGTGTAAGCAATTACTAGTAACAAATCTACCAGGCAAACAGAGACGCGTGTTTGAGCCATGACAATGTTGTATCCCAAAGCAGGACCTGATCACAGAGCAGTAATTATTTGCGCTCTGTCTAATATCACTCTGGCACCCCAGTTTGTGTCTTGAGATCATTTGTGGTGTTTCTGCTATCACTGTAGGTACTGACAACAATATTCTCACCTTTGTTGCCTGGACTCAAAAAAGCACCAGCTAGAGGAAAAGTTGTAGATGGGGGATGGAGCTATGTTTCTGACACTGCAATCAGTGATTTGGGGCCAGTTCAAAAGCATTAGGGAAATACTGCTTGAAGTCTAACTAACCTGGGCAGTAGTTCTTAATGAAGAGTGAGCATCACTGCAACAGATGCTGGGCTGTCACATCCTACCTGGGTCTGGAGAGTTCAGGGGGCTGCTCCCACCATGAAAGCCCCAACAGCTCTGCCCTAGCTGAGCTATTGCCGGTTATTTTCACAAGGATGGCCCAACCCACCCCTGTGTGGGGTTATTTTCCATGTAGATGGAACATACCGCAGCTCCAGTGTGAGTGAACATATTAACATCAACACAGCCTTTTCCCCAAGCTAAACATATTACAGCATCAGCAAATTACAGGGCAGTGTAAATCAGACTCCTTCTTGTGCAGACTGTGCTTGCTGGGCCAAGGCCACATCCCTCCCTGACGGAAAGCAGCAGCCGAGGGTTTCATTACTCCTCATCTCCCCTGCTCTGTGCACAGGGCTACCTGGGCATGGTCACATTTCTGCTCATGCTCCCAGAGCATCCAACCCCACACATACTTCCCAAAGGAGGTTTTGTCATATTACGACAGTGACCAGAAAATCTCAACAAAAGTGACTACCCGTTCGTCTGGGTCAGTTGTGAGGCATTTCATGAGGAAAAAAAAGCAGTGCATAAGAGGGACTGGCTTCCCTTTTCTGTCCCCAGTTTCTGAGCACCTGAAGCCAGGAAAGGTTCAGAGAAGACCTCAGAGCACCTGTGTTGAAATCCTGGAATCAGGTAAACAAGCAGATCTGGCTCTCTGACAGATGTATTTTGGCCAATGTGTTTTTATCAGACCTTTTCTAGAGAATGCAGCGTGGAGAAATGTTATTGTGGGTCCAGGACAAACAATAGTTAAAAGGAACCGTTGAGCTCTTTTCCCTGGAAGAACAACAAATGCAGCCCACACTCGCCCATCCCCCTAACCACAGCTGGCAGCCTTGCTCGCAGGAGTAACCCGGGGCTCGCAGCTCCAGCTGCGTGTGACAAAGCTCTGCCAGCCCCGGAGCTGAGTCTTGCCATGCACACCTCAGGGCAGCCACCCCTCCGGGAGCTGCATTTAACAAAGAGGCCCTTTAAAAAACAGCGAAAGAGGAGCAAACTCAGGTAAATGATTATTTACAGCTGCTGCGTGGGGAGTGTTACACAAGGGGAGGGTGGAGCGCGTTCCACCGCCCTTCGACGGCTTGTGGGCAGAAAAGCCGATCACCGCCGCAATGCTTCTACTCCCCCAAGACGGAGTTAATACTGTTTACCTTGTAATAAGAACGCTATTTCTGGCTTTTTTTTTTTTTTTTCCCCTTGGCTGAGCTTGTTTTCAGTCTCCACAGCTGCTGTCCTGCTGGGACAGCTGGCTCCGAGGGCAGCCAGGAGTGCTGGGCTGGGAGTAGCAGCATCCCACGCCTCCCACCTGTTGAATCTTGCTGTGTGGCTCCCAAACTAAAAGTCAAAGCTCTTGGCTGCAGTGGGAGGTAAATCCGTGGCAGGAGAAAACACTGGTACTAGCACTGAGAGCTTTTACATAGCTGGGACCCTCCTAGGAGCCAGGGAAGTAAGAAAGCATAGCACTAGCTAGTTCGTGTTGTTCTTCCCTCACTTTCTTGTTTTATTAAAATCCATCTGCAAACTATAGGACATTGACAAAGTCTATCTTTGTACCCCTCAGTCCTGGAGATCCTTGCTGGCAATGCAGGTGGATGTTCTTAACTGTGAGGAGAGGGCTTTTTCTCTGCCCTGATGTGAAAATGCAGTTTTTTACGTTGGTCACATCCATCACCTTCCTGGACAAGAGCAAATGATGTAGCTTTTGCAGGTATGGAATTTTATGATGTGGTAGGTGAAGTACAAAAATGCTGTGGTAAGAATGGGGACTTGTGCAATGTCCCGGAATGCTGCACTCAGCCTGGCTGTACCGGTCAGCAACAGCCTGGGATAGTGACATGCACCTGGCTGGTGATGAAAACACTTTTCCAAATAGTCCTTCTTCTAGGAGGAGGGAGGACCTGTACAACTATAGTGAAGCAGGACACAATGGAAGCAGAGCTAGGCAAAAATAAGAGAAACTTAACATCAAAATTCAAGTTTCTGACGTCAAACCTGTTCCTGGGCTTGGCTGATGACCTGGATAGGAGTGTAAGGCAGCTTCTGTGCCTCAAGGCAAACCCGGCAGATGTGTTATCCAGGTGGTTTGCCCAGGGCTTGGCCCCCAGCCCATGGAGGATCAACCAGCTAATGGCTCCTTGCGGCCCCTGTGGCAGCGAAGCAGGAGCACCCACAGGCTCCATAGCTCCAGGGGCTCCTGCTGTCCACAGCAGGTTCCTGTATGAAACGTAGACCCTAGGAACACCAAGTCCCTGACGCAGTATGCTAGGAATCCAGGCAGGGCTCTTCTGGAAAAGCTGTAGGAGTTGGGATGTTGTCCAATCAAGCACATGAGGCTCAACAAAGGAGTGTTTTTCCCTTTCTGCTCAGTGATGCAGATGTTGGAGTCCAGGATTTCAGGAGCTGCAGAAAGGGTCAAAAGCAATATGCTATAGAAGAACAAGCTCCTTGTTGCAAGCTGGGCTTCTAGAAGCAGGGTAACAGCAACCAGGCAAATTGAAGAACTAGTGGGAGTGGAGGAATGAAGAATCTAATGAAGGGGGACAGGGAGGACACCCTTGCAATGCTGTTTGTGTTGCAATCCAAAGGCCAGTTTGGAAAGTTCAGATCAGTTGCCCAGTTGGAAGCAAAGCCCTGTGAAGCACATGGTTGTGTTGAGCCTGTGGCTCACCTGGACACCTCTGCTCTGTGGGACACCAGCCATCTCCTCTGCCAGCTGGTAGGTGCTAAGGTGGTGGGCAAACAACATCGTGGGCGAGTAATCCTGATGGGATACACATGAGCTGGCATGGCTGTGGCCTTGCAAGGTCTGACATTTCAAGATTTATTGTAGATGTCCCTGCCCATGGCAGGGGCATGGTCTAGGTGACCTTTAGAGGTCCCTTCCAGCCCAGGCTGTTCTGTGATTTGACTGCAGCCCTGACACTGTGGAAAGAGCTGACTGCAAAATAACTTTTCAGGTCAACTCAGGTGTAACACCCTGGAAGATGCTGCTACCGTTGTCAGCTTTTAGCTGTCCTTTATGAAAACACCGAGACAATTTTACATCACTGTCACTTCACTGGCTGCCCCAAAATTATTTCATATGTCTCCATGCTCAGGACACAAAGGCTCGAGCTCTTTCCAGTCTGATTACTCATCTAGATTTGTACATCTGCTGCTTTTGAGCAACTTCAGAAGGTTACTGACATTTCTGGGGTTTTCTCTTAAGCAGAACTTCTTTCCCTCAGTAATGCTATTATTTCTGTTTCTGCCTTACATTAAAAAGATTCTGAGCTTGTATGAATATTTCACAAGCAGCTGTCTACAGGTCTCTTGGCTATTTCTGGGATCTTAATTGTCAATCTTCATACTTTTTAACTATGTGTTCAGAGCAATACAGAAAACAAAGCCAAATTTATTACAAGCTCATGTGCAAATCAGAAACTGAATCTGAAAAACACATTGGGCATGGATGATTTCTTAAAATTATTGAGTTGGAGAGGCCCAGAAATACAACAGGCTGATGCTATTCCAGAAACATCTTGAGCTTTCTTACTCCTTTGAAATATCTAAGCAATATAAATGACCATGTAATTCCCACTGACAGTGAAGTTCCCTGCATAGTATACAGAGCTCTGGCACCATGTGAACAATAAATATGATAGGGAAGAAGATGCCAAGAAGCAGTCAAAGTTCCCACTGTCTGCAGAGACAAATGCCATCATTTCATTGCAAGATGGCTTTAGCAGCAGGAATGTCAGGAACATGCAAAGACTGAAATCCAGTGAGAAACTGTCCCCCAGCTTTCAAACCTGCAACTCCTTTTCTGTGCAACCTACAGCAGAGATGGCCAAAAGGCTGTAGAAAACGTGGCCAAGTAGAATTGCATGATCATGGAAGAAAGGCAGGGGAAGTGAAAGTTTGGCTTTGAATTTTGTCCAGTTAAAAATACAGCAAACAAACAAGGTAGCCTCTGGTTCTTGCCTCTGTGCCAGTCTCACATGCAGATCTGCATCTTCTGCAGTGGTCTATTTTTGTCACCTGCTGAGAAGTCCTACTGACCGTTTTATAGGTGGGATTGCTTTCCTCTCTTCTTCTGCCCAGGAAACTTCAGAGTAGAGCTTGCAGAAGTCCTTGGAGAGGGAGGGAGCATGAAAACATGGGAAAAAATTAATCTCAATGGAAATCCTTGACTAATTGACAGGTTGGAATAAGAATGACCATAGACCCCAAACTATGCCAGGCAACCAGCCTGCTCCAGGCACTGCAAGCTCACTCAGCCAGCCACATGCCTGGCTGTTTTGCTCTGCCAGATTTACAAGGCCTAATTAGCTTTGTTCCTATTGTTTGTAATTACAAAAGCAAACAGCCTTTGGAGAGTGAGGGACTAGAGGAGGCAGCTCCTTGACTGACCTTAAGAAAATGTTCTAAATTTGCCTCTCATCACAAATACTTAAAAATATGAAGGCGATGAACACAAAATCCTGGTGAACAGAAAAATGTTTCCAGGACAGGTAGAAGCAGGGGGATAGAGCCTTGCTACCCTGGGGAGGTATCAGTGCAGGTTAGAAGAAACCATGCCCAACGGGAACCATTCTCTACCTGGCCTGCAAAAAAGGTTGTGCTGTCACAACAGGAGAAGCACAGTACACTCCCTAAAGGGCTTTAGAGCCAGATGGATGGAGTCACATATGGATCAGCAGGACTCTTGCTGCTCTGAAAGCAGAGAATCTCATGAAGGTAGCCAGAGCCTGCACAAACCCTACCCTAGATAAAGCTACAGAAAGCACAGCTCTGCTGAAACACAGAGAACCTCTCCTGGGAACACCTTGGCTCCACACCCCATCCCTTCCCCATTCCTGCAGCTCCCACTCCCCTGCGATGAAGTAGTCTGCCTTCCCCCTGCCTTCTGCCCCTTCCTGCTCCACCCAGGGTGCAGCCTGCCTCACCGAGAAGCACAGCAGACCTGGTTCCTGGGCTGCAATGGGAGCAGATTACTGGGCGAGCTTCTGCCAGAGGCCACAACTGCCTGACTCACTGCAGAAGATCTGTCCCCACCTATGTCTGCTGTAGATACACACAGCTAAACAAGCTCCATCCTGCAGGCAGGCTCCCAAAAGCCCAAATCCCACTCCTAACTTCAATGGACACCATGTTCCAAGTTCTGCTCAAAAACAAGAAATGAAGTAATAGTCTGATTTTCCTTAAAAAAAGTCCATTTATTGAAATTGTTTAAACACTTTTTACAAGTTCCCAACACAAGCATCTGCTCCCTGGCTCAGGGTTAATGCAAATACAAAAGCACAGACTTCAGCAGCTCTTTAATGTGATCTGAGCTGCCACCTCCCAAGACAAGAGGTCTCCAGAGGCAGATGCTGTGCACAGGCAATTCCCATGGAGAAGGGGAAGCCATATGGCCCAGCTCCAAGTACAGGCCAACATCAACTCAAGCCTGAAGAAAATGGTTTCTTTTAGTAACTTTATGCTGCAGAAGTCAGGTGAAACAGAGGTACAGGCTTGTACAGACCACGAATGTGGTACATAGCTCAGCCAGAGGCTCTCCCTGTCTATAGAAGCAAATCAAGAGATCTGGTGCCTCTGAACATATACACAATTATAAAGCCTGATCAGAAGCACCAGTTTCCTTCTATACAAAAAAGTCGAGCTTTGGAGAAGTGGCACCATCCTTCTAGGAATTACAACTCCCAGTGTCAGCCAACATCAAGTGACTGACCGGGTGTTTCAGGAGAAGGGGGTGGGAACTTCTGATGAATGGCATTTTGGTTTCTTTTTAATATGACTGAATATGTAAGGATGGCTATATCTTTAAAATATTTATTTCCTCCTCTTTGGTAAACTTGGATTACAAGCAAATGCTATAACCTTTGGGTCAGTTTTCTTGGAATTTGCCTTCATATCATCACTGAAAGTGTTTACAAGAAATAGGATAGAATGGCAGTGTGTGAGGTATCCTTGGGGAAACATCAGGGAGTGGCAGTGCATTCAGTTTGGTTTAACACAGCTAGCTGCATCAGGAAAACAGAGATTGGGAAACTAAGCCCAAATGAGAAAGACTTGAGGAAAGAGGAGAGTGTTAAAAGGTGATGTGTAACACACACAAGGGGCTAAACCTTCAAGCCCAGCTACCAGGGTGGGAACATGGAGAAACAATAACTGGCAGCACTTGGTGTCTAAGGAACAGCCACAGTCCCACCAGAGACACACAGTGAAAACAGAAGGCAATCCTTTTTCTGGAGCTCTTCACTGACACCAGGGAATCATGCAGATGCTTTGGGAGTCTGATAACTTCTGAGGTCACTACCTTACACTGCATCTTCCATTGGCCAACAGCATATGCATCGACAGTGTGGATTTCCACGTAAGTCACAGCAATTTGTTTCTGACCCTTTGTCTCCATGGAAAGGAGATGATGCCAGTAAGACAGTACAAGAGCATTTTACATCTCTTCAAACATTCCCACATGTAAAGTCTTTTCCCCAAAGTTATGTTTCCCTTTAAGCTATTGGTTTCATCATTTTGTATATAATATACGTTCCTTTAATTTCTACACACACCACACTGGGCTCTAACTTAATGGAATATGGGACTGATTTGTTGCCATCTATTTAAAAAAAAAAAAAAAAAAACCAACTAAAAAAAGCACCAACATCCATCTATAAAAACAGTATCATTTTCCCTTTTACTCCCAAATACTAAACTTAACCCATGCTTGGAGGTGTCATCTTTCCAGTGGCAATACCTATGAATCTAGGATACCCCTCCTCCATGGGCTGGGAGAGAAAGGAAAAGTTACGTCCAGTAGCAAAGAGGATTACAAAAATATACACATTTTTGGGAGAAGAGGAAGGCAGAACCTAGAGCCTGGACTCTGCTCAGGACAGTGGCATTGTAGTGTCCTCTCCAAAACGTTTTCACTACCAGTGCTGGTGGCTCCTCTTGTTTGTTTCATTATACGTAATCTTTCCCTGTGGAGGAGGCATTTTTTGGGTAGCCTCGGGTGGGTGGGTATGAGGTTTCTCTCCGTGGACAGGAGCAGCAGAGGAAGGATCCCCCCAGTAAGGCCAGAGATGCAGCTGCCCAGCCAATGAAGAGAGCTGACCCAAACTCAAACCTGGAGAAGAAGAGAGGAAGTGAAAAACACTGTAATCCAGAGGTATTACTTGTAGTAATATGTTCACACAAAGCAGAAGTAAGCAGCAACTTACTTCTGCTGGATGGATGTGGCTTCCTACAAGGCAGCAGCTTGGAGCAGTCAGGCTTTGTCAACCCTCAAAGCCCAGAGCTTTGTACACTGGGTTGGTCCAGTATTTTGGGTCACCCAACACAGCCACAGGCCAAGCTCTGTGCAAACCAGGCATTTAGCATGCAGTGGGGGAAAATCACAGAAGTCCCACCAGTGGGGTCTCTGGCACTGATGCTGCCTTAAAGCCAAGACCTAAGAGCCACACGGATAATGAGATCTGGTCCCAGGTCTTTCTGCACAGTTCGAAGCCAACCAAGCTAGTTCTGAAAATTCACTTCTTTGTCTTGAGCTACTGTACTCAAAACCAAGCCCTGTGAGTATTTGTCATACTAAACCATAATGTGTTACACCAAATGGGGCAGTACCTGGTGTTGACAGGGGTGAAAGGGTCATAAAAGGCCCGAGCCACTCTGTTGCCGTACCATGACGTGGCCACCAGTGCTGCTAGACCTGCACATAAAGGGAACACAATGTTACGACTTAAGAAAAAAACAATCAGCAAAATCACTGCAACAGAATCAGCGTCTGGAGTAAAGCTGAGCTGCTGCTACCCTGGAAGTTCTGAGCTGTTTGGGAGAGAAGAACAGATTTGAGGTTTCCCACAGCCGCACTGCAGCGAAGTGCTCTGCTGACAGCCTTTTTCCACTGAAGCAGGGTCAAACTTAGCACTGGCAACCGATATGGAAAGCATGAAGTCCATATAGAGAGTGTAATGCCAGTGCCAAGATGCCTCAGGTAGCCTGAACTACTGTGCCAAAGTCCTCTAAGGAGCTCCCAAACCAAAATGCACTTGGAGCAACAATCAAGCCCTTCCACAGACCTCACCAAGATATATACTACCTAGGAAACAGCACATTTAACACTCAACGCATCTGTGTGTTACCAACCTGAAATGATGAAGATCACCCCACCGAAGACAGCCATCCGCATCTTCTTCACCTGGTCATCTTCCATGCACTTCATGCATTTCATGCCAGTCACAGCAACAAACACTCCGACAAGCCCCACGAGTATTGAAGCCACCATCAAAGCTCTTGTGGCCTGCAGACTGCCTGGAAGACATTAGGATTTGAGTTACCCACAAAGAAAACTCAAGATACAAACAGAAATTCAAATTACTGGCCTCAGTAATCATGTTTTTGAATGTTCCTGCTCCCTGGTACACAGGATACATCCAAGCAAGACATTCCTTTTCAGCTTTATTCTCAAGACTGTCATGCATCAGGAACAGAAGACTCTCAGCCTCTTCTAAAATGCATGGCAAACAAGGGCATGCGGTGGTTTTTGCAGGAAATGACCTGAGAATTGCCCTCAGACATCTTTTGTCCTTGATCATTTGAATCCCAATTGGAAGGACCTATCTGTTTATCAAAAGAAGTACTCAGATTTAGGCTCTACCCTGACAAAGTACTTAAGCACATGTTTTAATATGAATAGTCACATACATATGAATAGTTCCACAGCAGACAGCAAGGCTCCTTTACTGCTCAACACTTCCAAAACTTGTCTTTTATACTATTAACTCAGTGCGGTTTTATTTTTTTTTTTCCTGAATTCTCAGTTTGAGTCCCAGAGGGTACAAAAATACAATTGCAAAACAAATAGGATTTTCCCAGCCAATTGAAAAATTGGTGTTTTCTTTTCTACTTAAAATATTTAGTTTAATTGACTCAAAGATACTCAAATACTTTAAGAGCCTCTTGTGCTTTTGAAGAGTTGGAGCATGGGTTATGCCTCCCATAGGCAAGCATTAAATTTGCCTGAGTTCTCTGCAGACAGACTTGATGTACTTTATCCAGGATTTGCTTTCTATGTGGACTCATCTGAAGGCATAGACACACTAACCCTATGAATGTGAGCTTCTGAACTCAGGTTTTCTTGATAACAAAGACAGAAAGAAAAGTAGTGATATAAATTAAGCCATTAATAAAAAAACCCTCAGATGACAAAGCACCTGACTAGCAGTGAAATAAGAGCCTGAGTTTTAGTGTCTGGCAAATCAAGTTTGTTTGAACAGCATGGATTTTAATATCGAGGCTTGTAAAGCCCTGAGAACAAACAGGGCTGGGTAATGAAAGGAGTAAACTCCAAGGAGCATGCTGTAACCAAGGCACAAGTGTCCCGTGACACAGAATCTCAGGTCTGGAGCTCACCCCTCAAAACACCCTGACTGCATCCTGGTAGAGCTCTGCAAAGCATTTCAGACTTGAACACTGCAAGATTTAAGCCTTCAACAGAGCACTTGCACACTCAGGGCTGGCATGGTGAACCCATCTGCGTCCCTGCTACAACAATGGGCTCTGTGGCTCAACCTGAAACTCTGAGTTCAGACCTGACACTGGCCAGAAGGAGAGCAAAGCCACACACCCATCCTTTGCAGCTTCTTTACTACACTTTGTCCCACAGAACTGCTTGTGCAGGAAAATTCTTGTGACCCACACAAACCTGTCAGGCTCTAATTCTACTTTAAAACACATCTGGATTTGCCCTTTCACACACAACCTTATTATTCTGTAAATATACTATGAAACCAGTTACAAAAAACACAATAAAAAGACAATAATCAGAGCAATAGGAAGGAACACACTTTCATAGGATGAGTCTTTCTTGGGAAAAATTCCTCAATCAACTCGGCTAATGTCATCTTTCACTTCCTTCAAAGGGGAAGTGACACACCTCCAAACCACCCATGTGTTAATCAAAACCCATCTGCTGCACCCCATTAACAAAGCCATTTGTCACTTTACCATAAATCACCACTGCAGTATCCAAACTCGTTTTTAATTGATTCATCCCCAGTGTCAGAGATTACACTCCAAAAGTAATGCCAATGTTCAGAAAGACTTTAGCTGACAGGTTGCCGCCCAGGCAACCAATTCAGTTGCCATACATTTAAGGCTAAATATAGCAGCAGCTCTGGAGGGGCCCATGGCTGAATACCAGTTTATACCAGGCATGGAAAACCGCATTTTCTGCAGATGTATCAAAACTGTTTTACCAAAACTACAGTAAGCTGGGTTCAGTCTTGCTGAAGAAGAAATTACTTTAGAGGAGAGGGTTTTGAAAGAGTTCTTTCATGAAGCTCAAAATAGGCAATGCTATCTCTAAAAACTAGAAAACCAGTTATAAGGATGGGAAGAAATATTTCACCTTCACACACAGTGCTAAGGGATAAACACAGGAAAATGCTGGAAAATGCTTCTGTAACCACTAAAATCTCAAGATGTTTACGTTTTAACTGGATGCATGCCACGACAGCTTTGCAGAAGCAGCAGAACAAAATACAGCATTGTGAGCATTCCCCAGGGCTGCCCACTCTCAGCAGGCAGTGGTGGAACAACTCCTGGTGCCCTTGCCCCCTCCTCATGCATGGCTCCATGGCATAAGAGGACTGAAACATGTAGGAAATTTGCAGTGGGACAGAAGAACAGGCAGGAGCCTTTGCAGAACATTCTGTTCCTTTGTCCTAAGAAACTGTAATGTGACATGACTGTGTTAGCATCCTTCACCCACCCTGTCCTCCCAGCACAGTCTGGGAGGCAGTGCTTTCGTCCTCCTACCACTTTTGCAATGTGTGCAGCGCACTGGCTGCAGTTAATCATCATACAAGCTCCCAGTTATTAACTACACATTAACAGACGTGCTGTCAATGGAAGCTGCACATCCAGGGGCTGGGAAAGCTACTTTAATAATAGTTCTGTTGTTCACACAGGCCTTTCCAGATGCTTTAAAAATCCAAAATTTTACAAGTACAATATTGTTTCAACCTGCTAAACAGGAAAGGCTACCAACAGCAAGTAGAAGTAATTCACAGCAATTTAACTTTACAACTTCTACTATATTAGAGGGAAAACAGGATTTCCCCCACACTTCTTGCTGCTGCAACTGTCTCACCAACAGGAACAGGAAACGCCAGGCAGTCTCAGAAGCCCTTGAGAAAAAACCAGTCCTCTACACAAGGTGAGACAAAGTGGTCTGGCACCAAACAACAGCCGTCAGATGGCAACATTATTTTGTCAGTGTAAACCAGTACTGACTCTGAAGCCAAGCCTTTTGATTGCTGGGTAGCAATGAGAGACACAGCCTGAAAAGCCTATAGCAAGAAAACAGCAAGTACTGAAGAACAGAGGTTTAAAACTGTCGACGATAGTTAATAGCAAACGTGCACTCTGCAAGGCATAAAATACCACTGACGTCTGCAAACATGCTGCTGCAGCTCATACCTGTTTCACAGAATAAACCCCACTTTTAAAAAAATATATTAACAAACAGTTGAGAATCATTGTTAGTGGTTTTGGACAAACGACCTTATTTAGTTTATCTGAAGCCTAAGTAATACTTTTTCCTTCCCACAGCTATCATTAACTGAGATAGAAGTAATTGTTGGTAACTGCTTAGTTATATAAAAAAATACTTCAAAAGTACTTCACCTGCAGATGTTTGAGCGTTTTTTCCTATCATCCCATTTCCTTATGCAATCTGTTTATGTCATTTATATTATAGAAAAGCTGCTGGGAAAGTGCCATGGGGTTTTTGTAATGCCTGTTTGTAAGGCAAAATTGCTGTAATGGCTGTGTGCAGATTGTTCTCTGATAGGGATGCTCATTGACTGCCTTAATTTAAAATAAGGACTTTTCCTTCCCTTCCTATGGGCCTCCATTCAACTAACTGATGACAGAATACAGGTGAAAGAGATGCTGTGCAGCTCCCTCTAATCCGTATGAGGGAAGTTCCCCAGGAGTTACAAGCACCCCTGCAGTATAGAAAGCATATTCCACTGTCCACCTCCAAGAGAAGTCAGCAGCCTTCAAAGCCTTTCCACCAGAGTTTCATGAAAGCTGGATCCCCTGGAAGGACTGGGATCTGAGATCCTGCTGGTCTGCCCTGCCAGCATGTGAAAGTTACTTTTGTGCAGTAGACAGGGGAATGAAGATCCGAGCAAACAGTAACAGGTACAGAGCTGGCCAGCAAACATCTCTCACACTTCACAGTCATTCTCACTGCACCCAAAAGCTGCTAATGGCTCGGAGGCTTTCAACCCCTCACCAGAACCTGCAAAGGCCCACCCTGCATACCCATCACCATCAGATTCCAGTCTGGACACTGTCAAAGCACGTCCTCCCTAGTGTAGAAGGCTGTACAGAGGAATTGGGGCAGGACAGGGACTCTGTTTCTTGACAAAATGGGAAGGCTGGGAACTCTCCACTGCATGTCCAGTGTAGGAGAGGCAAGTTCAGTAAGTAACCAGTGGCCTTGGACTCTGCATATCTGAAAGCAAGTAACGTTCAATGCCCTCCTACACTCACTGACAAATAAAGATTGGTGGTAAGACAAGCAACACATGATACCATCATTTCCAGATTCCTGGTCAAAGGAGACCCTGGCAGCCTGTTTTCCCACAAAGCCTGAAAATTCCCTTACCAAGAGATTTAGTAACACATAGTAACACGAGCGACTAAAGCTGCTTAGAAGCTGCTTGCAGAGCAATAAAGCCAGAGTATTGCAACAGTCTCCCATCCCCTCTTGCAGAGGCACCAGGGAACTGCACAGGAACAGCCTTGGTGGCATTCCAAGTAACCCTCTACCTTCTCAAAGCTAGCACAAGTGAGACAGTTTTATCACTTAATCATGATTTTTCATCAGGAAGAAACAGGGATTGAGAAACAGGTAGCAAAATTAACCCTTAGCCCACATGAAAGCACAGATACTAGCAGGTTCTACCTGCTTAATCAAGATCTAAAGATGGAGAATTGGACATATGTCCCCTTATGCTTTGTTCCTCCCTGGGCCACCCTCCCAACTCCCCCACCATCAGAACTGACTGAGCTGCAATAACCTGAGTACGAACCATTCCTTTCCCCCACCCATTCTCTTCCCCAGGTCCTGGAACAGGCTCAGCCAGGGTGGTAAAGGTGTAGGAAGGAAGATTTCACATTTCAGCCATGTTGCTTGACCCAGAGGGCATTTGAACACTTGTTTATTTTCTGGGCTAGGGCACAAAGGCTCATTGTGGATGTACTAGGTTTGATGATGAAGTGATAGATGAGTCTCAGCTTGTCTCAAGCACAGAACCTCTCCCAGCAAAACCAAACAGGCCAATGAGTATCTTCAGCTAAAATAGCCTAGACAGGATCCAGAATATTTGCTCTAAACAGCAGAATGTAGTTAGCTGGGGCTGGAAACTTTCAGAGACAGGTACCAGGAGCCCTACTCTCTCCAGTCTGAGACCATGCCCCTGAGACCCCAAGGAGCACAAAGCCGAGCTAAGCTCCATGGACCATGCTGGAGGGCCACAAGAACAATGCTGAGGCTGTGCAACAAAGCCTTGTTGCAAGGCTGGCATTTGTTGCCTCTATGTCTGCGTGTGGCCACACACTGCTTTTCACATAAGCCAGCAAAACGCAGCCTTTCTATTGAATAGGAGCAGTGACATAAGCCCTCAGCTGAACACTGCTGCACAACTGCCAGCGTGGGTGCACTCCAGCAGTGTGCCTACACTGGGGAAGCTGGAGGCCCCTCAGTTGGCTAGTGGTGCTCATCAGCCTGTGCCAACCCCATCTCTTCCTTGCAGCCAAACATTGACATATCCAGAGGAATGGCAACAGCTACCAGATATTCCAAAGCTTGCTGGCAAAGCCTTCCAGCACTCCCACAAACACAAGTTACTGCAGGTGCAAGAAGGTTCAGTCCTTTCTACAGGGACACAGTAATTACAGATCTGAGCCTCTCCCATCAACGCATGAGGCTCTGACATGTGGCTCAGAGCACCTGGGGCATGTGAAGCTCTGGCAGGAGAGCGTGGCCAAGCAGACGTTCTGTCCACACAGCTGTACCACCTTCACCAGGACACAGATGAATGCAGTAAGGGAGCTTTCCAATGCACCTGTCCCGAGTGTGGCTGCTGAACTGGCTATAAATGGTTTCGGGGTTCTGTTTTGTTTGTCTTTTTTTTTTGCACTTTTACCCAAACCAGCATTGCTGATCCCTACCCAAGCCTATGTGGCTGTAAGACCTTGAAGGGTCACCAGGAGGGAAAACAACCGATAAGGTGCATGTCCCCAGGTATGATCTGCTTTCGAGCGGGAAAGGCACAGCCTAAGCAAGCTGAGGGACTGCAAGAACGAGGAGATCTTTTGCCAGCCCTCACGGATTTACCCTGTGAGGATAGCATCCCCTGTGATCTCCCTGTTATTTGAGAATTCTCAGGCATAATATCCTGCAGAGCTCGGAAAAGAAAGGCCACTACTAGCTCAGCCTCGGTCCCAGTCACCTTCCTTCCCTCTAGCCCTGGAAGAGAAGAGTCCATATTGATCGCTGCACAAAAGTAAGGGGTGCAGCAGGTTTCCGCGTTCAGCCGTAAAGGGCCCGGTCTGGAGGGCCTGGGGCAGGTTTTGGCGAGTCTGTTCAAGGCGGGCTCCGCAGGCGGGTCTCATTTACAGCACAATGGGCTGCACACAGCCCCCGAGGCAAGGTTACCTTTCGCAACCCGTCCAGGGGGTGGATGGAGATTCCTCAGCCAATACTGGCATCTTCGCCCCCCACCCCCTGCGAAGATAAGAGGCTTGAAACTGAGCTTACACATAATTACCACTCCAAGCACTCCGGACTGTGCGCTCAGCCCTGCCCCGATTAGCACAGCCGTGCACCCTGCGAGTGCCAAGTGGGTGCGCAGCACTCCCGATGGGAGCAATCCGCACCTCTGCCAGCTGCGGGGCCCACGGGGGTTTGAGGCAAGGGAGCAGGAGGGATGTGGGCTGGCCGCGAAGGTGGGTCCGGCTTCACTGCGTGACACACAGGAAGGGCTAGTGGCAATCGGACTCGGGGACACTCCCCACGGACCTAGGTTAACGTGAAACTGCCTGCTCATTCCTTTGGGAAAGAGAAGGTGACCACGGTGGCAATTATTATTTTATTAATTAGGGAGGGATGAGAGTGTTCCAGGACTCGGGATGAGGTGAGGAGTATTGGGAAAGGAGTACATTGTTTTTAATCCCTTTGGGTGTCAGCTTAAGTTATCTGCTCCAGCGCTCTAGAAACAGCCCTCACCGACGTTCCAGCTTAGCTTGAGCACCCCGAATGAGATCCCAGCCAGTCAGGCTGATACCCCAGTGACACCCCAGCCAGACAGGCTGCAACTACTGCTTACATGAGATAGCTCTGCCGTCCCAGGACAAGATAAAAGACCCAAAAATTAACGTGGCATACTGGCCTGCCTAAAAACTACAGGCGGTGCTTCCTGGGCAGCAGGCCAACTCACCTGCCACGCCGTCTGCTTAAAAGTACCACAGGAGCAGCAGCGACTTTCCCAGAGAACAAAAGACCAAAACAGTCAAAAGGCAAACAGGATCCGTGCTCGAAATAGCCCACTCTGGCCACGCTGCTGAGCTCTGCTCCAGGTCAGCCGCGCCCAGCTAGGGCAGCCCAGACCCTGGCTGGACCTCCACAGCCAAAAGCTCTTGTTTTGCAAACACGGCGCTTTCCGGAACACACGTAAAGAATCTGACCCTTCCCCTCCCGGGAGGTTTTTCTGGGGGGACGCCCGCGGTCTGCGGGGCGGCTCCGGCTCCCTGCCCCCCGAGTGCCCCCCCTCCCGGCCCGGGGTGACAGCACTGCTGAGAGTGCCCCAAAGGACAGTCACCGGGGAATGACTCTCAGCTCCGGCGGGGAGAGCCACCGGGGAACCCCAGGAGACACGCATCCGACCCCCGACAGGATGAGGAGCCATGAAAGAGATGGGGGACCCCGAGCCCTGCACCCTCCACCCAGAAGGGACAGGCTGAGTAAGTCCAGCGGGACAGAGACCCTAAGACCCGATAGCAATGACACCCCCATCACGTCAGGCACTCGGGGAAGCGGGGGTGTGGGGAGAACACGCACCACGACGACGACGGGACACTGGACGTGCAAAAAGACTGGCAAACCCAGTCCAAACACCTCAGCCTGAGCTTCGACGCGACCGACACCGACGTGGGACTGGTACCCTCCGCCCTGACCGAAGGAAGAGGCGCTGAGGTGGAGGGCCCGACGGGAGGGACACCCCATCACCCTCACCACCTCCCAGCCCCGACTTACTCTCCAGCTTGAGCAGCGAGTCGTACACCTTGCACTGGATCTGCCCCGTGCTCTGCATTGCGCACGACATCCACAGCCCCTCGTAGAGCGCCTGGGCCGTGACGATGTTGTCCCCCGCGTAGGATGCCATCTTCCACTGGGGCATGGCAGTGCTGATGATGATGCCGATCCAGCCGAGGAAGGCCATGACGAAGCCCAGGAGCTGCAGTCCTCCGCTGGCCATGTCTGCGGGGACGGAGAGCGCACACCACGGCTCTGCCACCCGCGTGCGGCCCCGCGCGTCACTTAAGCCCGCACACTGCGCGCCCCCTGCCGGCCGCGCCCTGGCCCCGCCCCGCGGGGTTTCCGCGACCCGCGCACCCCCCGGACACGCCCGCGAGTGATCCCCCCGGCAGGCTTTCGCCCTGAGTCACAGTCCCTAGTGACTCCCGCCCTGCAATGCCCCGCACTGCCCCTCACTTTGGAGGAAGCGATGGTGGGATGGACCTTTCTGTCCCCCACGGGGGGATGCGTTCGCACCCCTGGATGTTTTGGCACTTCCAACGGGTGCCCTGGCTTTGCTCCCTCCTACAACTGCGGATCCTGAGAGCATGAACCCCCACTCACCTTCCTTGGGACTGGCAGCCCGCTGCTGAGCTTCACCTGCTGGAGCCGCAAATTTGGCTCTCCGGAGGACACCCTCCCTCCCGGAGCCAGCACAGGGGGAGGGAAATAGACACGGGGCTGTGCCAGTTCCACCTGTCCAGCTGCTGTGTGTGTGACCCAGCCCCCCTCAGTGCCACCAGGCAAGGCAGGGGGGCATTTCCCTCCTGGCAGACTCTGCCTGACTCCTGGAAATACAGCACACGTGGGATAACCAGCTACAGAGGAGGCAGTAGAGCAGTCATGGGAATTGAGTGCTATGATTTTGAAGGGCTTTCAGAGAGGCAGCTGTGCAAACATTCATCATCCACGTATGAATCCAGACTTTTGAACCTACCATTTTAATAAGGACAATGTTCTGTACACCTCCGCATTACTGGGAGAAGTTTCACTTTAGTGATTTGCTAAGGTTTATCGAACCAGGGGATTACAGACCAGGAAGGAGTGTCCTCTCTCTTGGGTGTGTGTTTGTCCAGTTACTATAATTCCCCTTTCTCCTGCATGAATATTTGAATATTGCCACATCCAGACTCAGAACACGCAGAGTGAGGAGATGCTGTCTCCTTCAGAGGGCATGGCAGAGGCTGAGTGGTGCTGCCTGCCCTCACCACAGGCTGGATGGAGGGGTCATTCAGCCTGGACCTGCTGTAATCCCAAACTCTGAGATAAACAGGTGGTAATTCCTGATAAAGAATTATCAGGCTGGAGGTAGGGATGGCGTTGCATTGTTTTGACATCGTGTTTTGCTGCATTCTGATGACTTGGGAGATTTTGCTGGAGCTGCTTCCTGAGATTTGCAAACAGACAAACAAACAGGCTCGTGATTACCTGACCTGTCCTGTGCAATGCCAGGGGGGTCAACAGGGAGAAAAGCCACTGCAATCTTGCCCCACCAGCCAGAGACAAAGCAAGGCTGGTTTGCTTTGAAAACACTTGCGGCTGCAGGTCCCCAGTGTCCAGGCAGCAGTGCTGCTGTGACGAAATCCACCCCAGCTGCCTGGTAGCAAACTTCCAGTCATGTCCTTTTTCACTTTTGAAGGAGCAGGGAGCTGTGGATCTGCAAGCCGAAGAAATGGTGTTTTCCTGTGTTTCTGTGGACCACAGTTTTATAGTTCTGGGAGTGGAGAATAAGAAAGCAGCAAAGTTTTCTTTGGCAATGCAGAGATAACAAAGTAGATGCATTTGTCTGTATATTTATGAAGAGCTATGATACAGGGAGCAGAGAAACCAGCATGGTGTTGGCTGTTGGAGCTAGTTCCTGTGAGGAACAATTCCTTGCCTGGTTAAGAGACAGGGCACAAACCCGTTCAAACCTGAGGAGAGCAGAGTTAAGAGTGTCTGGAATTGATCACTGACATTTGTGTAGTCGTTTCAGTCCGATAGTATCCATCTGCAAAGGAATGTGCAGTAGTCCCGATGCTTCAGAGCACTGAACTGACTCACTCCTTCCCTGACCCTCCTGCCTGCCAACAGATTAGGCAGGTCCTCACTGACTCCTGCAGCCCAAGGTCAGCCCTAGACAGGGTTAAAAGTTACCAAGACACTTTTAGCAGGTTTAGATCCTTTGTCTACAGGCTCTGAGCAGCCAGGAGTGTGAACAGAACCATTCTGTATGAGAAGGGCTTGGACTTCATAGTGAATCCTCTAGGAAAGTACAGGGAGGAGTTCTGGGTGCCAGTGATCTGATTGCACTTGCACTGGGAGGGTCATCAAGAGTGGTTTTGGGGAATGCATGCAGCAGCATGTGATGTGTTTTGTAGCACCCTGACCATGATGCTAGCTCTTGGATGGAGTGAAATTCATGGCCACCCTGACCTTGGGAAAAATTTGGCTTAGGTGCTGATGACAGCTTTGGGACAGTTTGTGCCAAATCTGTCCATAGTGTGAGTCTGACTGCTTGGACATTCAGTAAGATACTATGTGTGCTTCCCCTTCCAGTTTCTTCCCCTTCCAGAAGGCCACAGAACTTAGACTGGAGACAGAAATACTCTGTGAGAGTTACCGTGGGGTTACAGCCTACACCTGCCTGGAGATGCATGCTGTGCTTCTGACGGGCTGTACAGCCATTCCATTGTCCCTGATGGTGCTGCACTGGGCAGTGCTACTGGATGGCAGGGTGGCCTTAGGTCAAACCAAGGCAATGAAAGGCAATAAGGACACACATCCATGTGCTCTCAGACCTCCTGTAGTCCTCATAGGCTGCAGCACAAGCTGGCAGTGTCTCTTTGGCCACTGAACATCCCTGATAATCCGTACACAGAGTTTACACAGTCTTCTCATGCACGGAGTGCCAGCCTTACAAACACCCAACTTGTACTTTGCTTTCCAGGGACTATTTGAGGTTGATACTTTTTACTCACATTTCATGAAAGATTTCAAAACCCAGAAACTATTTCTGTGGAATCATCACAAGGAATTTACATAGCAAGATAAAAGCTGAAACTCCACTTTTCCCCTTCATCAGTCGTCAGTGTTCTCAGTGCTCTGGAATTTGCAGTGGATTTTACAATATATTCCTCAGAGCACCTAGTCTCCTCTTCTGAACTTCCTTCCTTTTTTTGAGACATGAAGTATCTTATTTGTTTTCTTGGATGATTTTCTGCACTGCTTCAATGGGCAAAATAAACTCTCTTTTTACTCCATAATCACCATCTTTCGTCCTCTGCCTGAGGTTGTTTTGGGTTTCATTGGACGTCCCAAAGAGTTTTCACTCTATTTTCACCTAGTTTTTATACCTGACTTTTGGGAAATACCATTCCTTCAGATCATTAATCTCAGCTGAAAGACCTGGGTTTATCCAAGATGTCGCAATCTCCCGTATATTCTCTAGGCTGAAGGTATTCCAGTGGTGACAGTCCTTAGTGATTGGCCTGCTCTTAAGTAAACATGCAAGTTGAATTTTATGTGCTTCACAAGAGCATGATCTAGTGAGCAGAGGCTTGTGTACAGACAGTTGCTGAAATCAAACTGGGATGTTTCTGTCTGCAGTTAGACAGACTCCTCTAATCATTCAAAGAGATTGCCCTCGTGTGCCACAGCCCTGGCTGCACTTGGGTCAAATGCTCAACACCGTGGTCATGTCGCTCCATTGCGGGGTGTGAGTCAGAGAGCAGCCTCAGCGCTGTACTCAGCAGAGATCTGAGCTCTGTGAGTAGTAAACGATATCTGTTTCCTTTTCTGGCAAAAACAAGCTTTAACACTTGCCAGGACTTGCAGGTGAGCAGCCTGGTTTCCTCTTCTCTCAGCCATTTCTTGGGGCAGGTCTCACTTGTGCATGCCTGTGTTTAGGAAACAAGGGCTCTTGTGTGGTTCTCTGTCCTTGTGCCCCCTAAACGTTGGCCCCCACACTGCCCTGAATTCATCCTTGAGTTAAAACTCATGTATTAGGGGGAAACACCTGATTATAAGTTATTATAAGTTTAGGCAGGTGTGCAGAGCAGCAGGTGTTGCAGAGCAGGCACAGCTGCATTATTCTGGTTTCAGAGTGAAGGCAAAAGTTCCACAACTGGACCAGAAAATGGCAATGGCCAGACAACATCACTCCAGCCCATGTTTCTGGTGGCAGCCAGTTGTAGAGCCAGAGGAAATAATGCAAGCACAGTGACCCTTTCTCAAAATGTGTTACAGCCCCTCCCGATCCGTGTCTGAACATACCCTGAGCCACTGCCAGTACATGTAACTTTAATTTCGTTCACTCGATTTTCCCTCCATAAATCCAGCTGTTTGTTTTTCTAAACTTCTGGCACTTGCAGCATTCTGTAGGAAGGAGTTTTGCAGGATTACTCTGTGTTTCACAGTGAAGTGCAACACCTTGTTTCTTTTGAACCCTATGATGTCTGTTTCGTTTGAAGTCCCTGAGATTCTGGAGGAAAAGGTCAGACTGGTAGAAACACATCCATTTAGCTCAGGTTTACGTCTAGAAAAACTTTAAAAAGACTTCGCTGTTTATCTGCAGGCTGCTTTTTCTTCTCTCTCTCCCAGTTACTCCTCCATCCATCCAGGAGAAACACCCCTACTGAACCTTAGCTCCAAGCACTGTTTTGCAGGCAGCGCCCAGATGTCTTCACCAAGACATCAGAAATCAGTAAGACTGCTGCAGATTGTCCCTGGGATTAGTCAGGATTGTGTCCAGCCTGGTTTGTACTGAGGTTCGACTGTGTTTGACCATGATAGCAGATGAAGCAGCCAAAGATCACAGCTCACAGGACTGGAGGGGGCAGTAGCACAAGGGAAGCTTAACCCTTCATCTGCTGCTCACTTCTGTAGGGCTGCCATGCAGTACAGTTTTACAAAATAGTTGTTGGAGAAGACTTCCTTCAAATTACTCTTATTGCCTAAAAACCACAGGGCAGTGAAGAGCACCAAAACCAGAGCTTTTACCTGCGCAGATGTGCGGTGACTAATGGCATGGACTCCACAAGATGGTGATAAACAAAGACATTTTATTGCAAAAATCCAGGGTTCTTAAACTGTTACTTTGTTATGAATTTACATTCTTGTGAGGCACAACAAAACAAATGTGTTTACCCAACCACCACAAACCACAATAGGAACACACATCAGGTGTAACCAATCACTAACCCCATGGTGTGAGCACTTATTGGTTCTAACAATTGTTTTCCAGTTATGGAACTTGTTTTTCCCTTCTATTTTAGCTGAGTCATTCCCAGAATGCTCTCTGGTTAGCCGAAGTAGCAGAAGTGAGCAAGGATTTTACAAGGGCAACAAGACCGTCACTTTGCAAGGCCTTTCTGCTCCACAACACAGATGAATAGAAATCTCTGTTTCCTGGAGCAAAGCTCAGATTTCCTCTTTGGTATTGAAATTTGTGGTTGATGGAGGCAGCATCAGTTGAAGGGACTGACAGGACTTACTTGATACTGATTACACACACTAAATATATTCTGAAAATATGATTTAAAATAGGCTCTATGAATTCTTCCTTCTTAAATATTGGGGACAGAAACAGCATAAACCTATCCATGTTTGGTCAGCAGACATAACCTGGAATTCCTAATCAGCTGGAGATAAACCAAGCTAATAATCAACTCTCTTCTTGCAGTCATTCAAACATTCATATTTTCCCACCGGTTGTAATACGGTTACAGTTTGGGGAGTAGTTTAATTCCACTCTTTACATGATGGATTTCATCTGGCTGTAGTTAAAATGTATCCCACTGAAGTCGTGTGAGGCTGGCTGAACTTCTGACTTCTCCTCCAAACCTCCATCTAGTGAGGGCTCTGAAGGGAATTGTGTCTCCTCCCCTGCTTCTTGGTTTTCACCTGTTACCTTTGTTTGTTCTCCTCTTCTGAATAGGCAACCAACAAATGGCTACAAGGCCTGAGACAGTGCATCAGAATGTCCCAAAAACACTGGAATCTTTCTCATCTGTAAATAAGTGGTTTTGGCATGTGTAAAGCTGCACTTTGTGGCTTTATCCACAGCTCTCAGATCTCAGGGCTTGCCCCTGCAAGGCAGTGATCTGCTGAGGAATAAAGGTGGTCCTGCACTTGGCTGCTCACATGTTGTTTCCCAAAGCAATACTGGAAGTTCTCATAGAGATTCTATGGCATGAAACCCAACCCTTGGAGGCCAAGAGATTTGACCTGTATGGTAGGATTTCTTTTGTTTTTAATTTTTCTATTTTAGTATTGTTCTTTCACTGGACATTCTGTACCAGAGGCCAGATAGAAAACAAAAGTCAGACACAATCAAATTCCTGAAAACAATGAGTTTCACAGTACTAGAGAGGTAATGGTGGGAAAAACAGGGAGTTAAATGTTGTAGATAGACGGTAGCTCTACATCATATCAACAACAAATGTCATTTGCTCAGCCACTGACCAAGTGAGCCATCAAGATCAAGTACCTGTGAGTCTGGTTTTGGGGACAACCTTCATGCCAAGGAAAAGCCCAAGCTGTACTCAGCACTTTAGAAATTACTCAAAGATTTTCATCTCAGGATAAGGCTATGTCTCACCTTTTTGTGCCTGGACCACAACCTCTTCCCTTTCCCTAAGCTCTTGTGACATGTCAGATAATTGGTGCTGGGAAGATAAAGGGATCCAGTGTCCTTCCTAGAAAGGCTCTGCCATAAACTCTTGCCAGATTTTTAGATCAGACTGTTATGGAAAATGCAAAGGTTAGGAGATGAGGTTCCATATATTTTTTAGGTTGCTGAACTTAATCCCTTTCATATGTTGCTAGGAATTCCTCTGGGGGTCAATAAGACCAAACCTATTTGTGCTGCTCCTGGATACTGGAAAAATTCAAGATACAGAGATTAGCGTGCTTCAGGAAATCTTCAGATATGCCAGAAGGAGTTAACGACTGCTCAGCATCCTCAGAGTTATGCTGGCCCTGTACAACCTTCTTCCAACAAGCAGTTGTCTCTGGAAGCTGAAAGGAGCAGAAGGATGGGATTTGTAATTATTGACATTCATTACACTTCAGTCCTCTTTAAGACACTCAAATCAGAGCCAGCTATTTCTGAAGCACTCAGTTGCCCCTTCTGTGACATACATGGCTGGGTTGTTCAGTGGGGAGCAGGGTTAAACACTTAAACAAGTATTTAAATGTGGCCAATTATTCTAGTGCCTACATGGAAATGAAACTCTAGAAAAGCCTTGGCTAAGTGCAAGACCCCTCTGCACTGAAAGCAGAGCTCTGTGTAGGCAGAGGAGGAGAGGAGTTTCTTCCCTGGACTTTCCGACGCACCCTTTATTGCTAGGACTGGGAGAGCACATTGGAAACCCAAGGTCATATTTCAATGCCTAGAGGGAGTTTAAAACCCCAGCTATCTGGCTGGAGGTCGGAGGCTGGGGGTGTTTCTCTCACAGCTGTGTTTCTCTGCTCGTGAAACTCTCCCTTAAGCCCGAGGTACACAGAGGCTTTGCCGATGGGCGTTTCGGGAGCGCTCCGTGAGCCCACACCCTGTGCTGTTGACAAAGAACGTGCAAATGAAACTTTAAGCCTGAAAAAGGGGACGGATGATCTCCCTGGGCAGGGCTTGCGTGAGGAACAACTCATCTTCACAAAAAACAGAAACTGGGCCCTACGTGAACTAGGACCATCAGGGTAAAATAGGGACGGAACAGGGCAAAGAGAGAAAGGACATGCTGCGCTTTCCTTTCCTAGTGTACAGACACACTGCCATGTAGGGGAGAGGATAGGACAGGAGAGGAGTGGAGAGAAAAGAGCAGAGGAGATGCAGACACTCCCTGTATAAGTGCCGTGGGTGAGGTGAGGACTGAAGTCATCTGCTGTTGTCTCCTGTCCCAGGGCTGGGACTGCAGCTCTGCCTTTGTCTCCCCATTCCATAGGGAATCCATCAAGGATTAGGCTGTCCTTCCCCTTCTTCCCTCCTCTTCCTCCATGGTTTTGTCCTCCAGCCTACAGCACAGCTTGCCTGCATCATGAAGGTGGGGAGTGATGGGGTCTATGTGAGCCATGAGGGGCTCTGCTCATGACCATTTGCTCAGCAGCAGGGGCAGACACATCCCTGCCCTGTCCTCTGCCTGCACTGGGAGAGGGCTGGAGTGAAGGAGTGGCCTTATAGGAGCCTTCGTTCGCAGTTGGCTTCTCCCTCTTGCCAGAGCCCGTCTGTGCAGAGGGTATGGTTCCTCGGGGGCAGGGTGGCAGACCCAGGGGTCACTCTGTGCTTCTCTGGGCAGTGTTCAGTGTGCAGTTTGGACACTGGGTTTAAACAGATGGGGACAGCTAGTTGTGGGTAGAGGCAGATGCCAGGCAGGTGGGCAGACACTGATTTTAAGAGAGTCACAGCCCCAGAGCTCTGCAAGGAAACTCCTTGCAGATCCTATACCCAAACCTGGCCCCCACTCATCTAACCAGATCTCAAAACTCTCCTGTTCTCATGGTCTGTGAATCACAGCAGCAACTGTTCTTTCCAAGCCTCAGCTCTTGTCCTCCTGGGCTTTTTATAGCAGACCAAACATCCTGTTACCAAATTGTGCATTTCTAACCCAGTAGTTACTTTCATCCCTTTCTCGATGAATCTCCTAGATTGTCTTTCGTCACTCTGATAAGCAAGTTGGTGAGTATCAGCGAGAGGCACAGAGGTCTGAAGTGGATGTTTCTCGAGAAGTGAGTCACAAGGGGGGCTGGATTTCAGCCAGGAGAGCCCTGCACAGTGAAGCGCACGTACGGCCCCTCTCACTGCGCTAAGGTGTCCCCCAGGAGCAGCCGCCGAGCACAGGCATGACACAAACCCCTTCCACCGCAACACCTTCTTCCTGTGCTTTTCTCTGGTCCTCTGGAGAGTGCCAAATGTTCACGCTGCTTTCCCTTCCCTGCCTGCACGATTGCTAATAGTGGCACAGACCTTGTGCTTCACTTGCATTTAATCACCCTTGTATCAGTGCACGGGAAAGTTCACGCTCACGCTGGGAAACGCATGCTGGGATGAGGATGATGCCGCAGGGACGTGGCAGGACATCAACAGCCGCCGGAGTGCCTGGGGACAAAGGCTGTGGACTGGAACTTGTGACATGCCGAGAAAAGGTGCGTCTGATCCACTACCCAGCTCCTCGGCCAACACACACCTGCGCGGAGCTGGTATGCAGTGACGGCACCGCGCATTCTCTGGCGGCTTTCAGGAAAGCCGAGTGGTCACACACGTTTTCACTGATACGGATCTTACCACGCCCAGGCAGAGAGTCCTGTCCCGGTGCTAAAGAGGAGCGGGGCTGTGACTCGTCGCTCTCGATCTAAAGGCACTTAGGCAGGGCCTCGTTTTCCCCAGCTCTAAAATGGGGTTAGTAATACATCATTGAAATTATGTGTTTCTCTGGTGTGGGATTCCATAGGCAGCCATAAAACTAAATTTATTGTACTGAAGAGAACATTGTACTTTGAGAACCTGAAAAGACGGTAATGAAATTCTTGTTTTAGCATTTATTACTTTGGAGTGACTAAAAAAGATGTTTTAAAAGAGTATGTACAAGCATCATACCTGTGTGTATAATATACACAGACACACAAACACACACGCACAAATACAGTTTTTATTTACCAATCTTTTAAGCTTTCATCTACTAGAACATATCTTTGCTTTCCTATTTTCCTTTAATCCTGTGTATTGCCTGCTTGAAAAATCACAGGTTGCTCAGAAGTCTTACTATTTTCCTTGGATTTACTGAGCTAAGGCCAAGCTAAATCCCAGGGTTTTGTGACCATGTGAGCATGGCTGAAGGGGTACGTTACACACTGCTCTGTAATTTATGTGTGTGCACATTGCATGTCCAAGGAGCACTGCTCTGGATGTGAAGACACTTAGAGGCCGTGGATGGTGGTGTGTGCAACCAGGAAAATGGAGGGAGTACAACCAGGAGGGAGGAGTGGGAAGGGTTGGGCATCCAAAGGAAAACCCCTTCCAAAATTCTCCACCACCTCTGACTCCTGAGCCTTTCCTGTTGGACAAGCCCCTGGTCCTGAACACGAGTCACTTCATGGGCTGCTTGCCTGTTTGCAGAAAGGTGTGTATTTCATGCATGAATGCACAGCACCACCACTTCCTTCCTGCTCCAGGTCCTCAGCTACACTATATATTAGACACCGAGAAAGTAAAGGCAGAACACCACCCTTCCATGCTCATGAGTCTGTGACCTCAGTGGGGTGTTGCTGGGTTAGTAGACTGACCACAACCAGCTCCCAAGACTGGCAGCAGTTTCTGTCTCTAACATAAATAGCTTGGCTTTAACAGAGAGCACCAACCACATTGTGTTAATGAGTAGTAAAAGCAATCGACCCATGGCACATTTGTCCCTGAGCTGGCCTGAGTGTAGGCAAGGTGATAAAACCCTTACATTAGCAAAGTTTTGCTGCATTGATACCACACAGAGCAAAGCCTGACAAGGCCAAGCTCTGATAATCAAGTATTAGGATACCTTAAAGCTTTTGTTAGTGTCAAAGCACAGCATATGTAGTAAAACCTACAAATTCTCTGGAAAGCTACTCTGAGTCATGTCAGCCAGGCTTTAGGCTATGCAAAGACATCTTGGGAGGTTATTTTGGGAGATCTGTTTTCCAAAGCTGAGGGGACATCTGTCATGCAAGTTAGGAAAGCAGACTACGATGAGAAACTGCTACAGACTTTGCTTCAAGAAGATGCTGTCTTGTTTTAAATACAGAGTATTAAACATGTATCCTGGCATTTCTACTAAATAAAAATATTATATTCTTTCTAGTAACTCCAGCAAATTCCATGGGACTGTTTGGAGACAAGGACCTAAAGAAGGACCATATCTTGGATTGGTCTCTCCACCAGGTGAAAAATCACAAACCATCTCCATTGTGTTGCATACTCTGGAGCAGACTTACACCAGGGAAAACTGGAGGATCCTGACCTGCTCTGCTGTCCAGGCCAGGATGCTCCAGAGCCCTGAGCTAGATGCAAATGTCTGGAGCCACTTCCTGTCCCCAGTGACTCATGGCCAGGGAAGCACTGGCATCCTGCTCTAGGAAGGGTCACTCACCTGCCCTGCCCTGCAGGGAGGGTGAACACAGGGAAGTGGATGGACCTGGGACAGCAGCACATATTGCTGGGCATGTGGAGAATAAACAAGACATTGCCAGGACTACAATAACAGCTGTGGAGAGATGGAGCGAAGCACAGGCAGCACTGGTGCCTCACTTGCTGCCTCCATCCCTTGGTGGAGTTTACCCCTTGGTCTGACATCCTTGGGCATTTGATGGGCTGAGCTGGAGGACAGAGTACAAAAGCTTACAAACACCTCTCTGGCTACTACCATGGGAGATTTTACTTTCCACCTCTGTCATCCTTATATCAAGACACTTTCACCTTGCACCAAATAAGAGAAAATGTCCCCTTTGTTTCCACTGGGCTTATCTTCTCTGAAAATGGCTTGTATTTGGGTACTGGACAGAGGAAGACAAGGAGATTCATATGGCTATAATACATTTCCTGGCCAATCCAGGCTCTGTTGCTGTTAAACTCTGGGCTTGACACTGCTAAGGACTTAATGCTGATTGTGGGAAGGCTCTCTCAGACTTTTCAGGTTTTTCCTGAGCTCACCACTCCCCTTTTTCTGAGTTGCCTCTGATAACAACTGACTAGGACACTTTTAAAAAATAGATGCAGACAGATGTTAATGAACACAGTGCAAGACAAATATAGGAAGATGATGTATATTGCCAATACCTGTCCCACATAAATGCGATATATATATGTGGCTAATGAAAGTCATTATCCTTTATGGGACCTGCGTGGCCACTGCCACGCCCCTGTGGGTAAGAACTGTTGAAGACACTAATCTACCCTTGTCACAGAAAGCCATGAAGTGAAGGTCATGAAGGTTTCTTTGACTTATATAAACATTTGGATACCAGAAAACTCAGCAGAAAGCATCATATCCACATAACCGCATCAAGACCTGCATCTGGGAAAGATGGAAAAAGAGAAGTTTCTCACTTGTCAGCTTCTACAAAAGGAATTAGGAAACAGAAAGCAGAAAGCTGAAGCAGCAGAGCATCTGGCATACGCCGGCTTTATGACCTGGGGCTTTCACTCTCCACTTAAGTCTCCCAGAGGATGTACTGAGGACCTATTCCACAGAGTGACCTCTGAGCATCGAGGGTAAAAATTGTGATCTCTGAGAGTAAAACCACCTCATGAGGTTGTGATATGAATTATACGTTTATCTACTGTAAGAATAAACTTGTCATTGCTGTGGTATTTGAAGGGAAATCCCGGAGAAGCAGAAGCTTTGAGCAATTCTGTAAAGGTACCACTTGGCTCCATCTGGAGGTGACAGCTGAGATGACAAACACTGCCAGCTTGGGCAAGGGCTGGAAGCAAAGCTGAACGCAGAGCAAGAGCCTGCTCTTCTGCCCCGTGTTGAAGATTTGCTCATTCAAGGCAGGTGTTCAGCCTGTTACTGCTTCTCTTTATATTCAAAAATAAAGATAATTGAGGATGCGATGGTTTCTGTGCGTTTGTGCCTTTGGGGTGAGAGGAGTTTCTAGTCCTAGTCCCCCTTGGTTTTCCTGAAAGGTGCTCTGGAACCATGATGGCTTTCTCAGTACTGCATGAGAGGAGACATAGAGAAGCTTCTTACTCAGGCCTGGAAGCCTGTGTGACCCCTGCTCACTTGGGGAGTCCTGCAGGAAAACAGGAAGTTTGCAATCAGAGTAAGCAAGCAGGGAAATTCCAGCCAACTGAAATCCTCCACACTGGCACTGATTTGCAAACTTCAAGATCTCCACATGGGAATTGCACTCATACCATGAACAAATTGAAGCCCAGGACATGAGGGGTAATGAGGTTTGACTTAAATTCAGAATACAGAGCTCCGTCTTAGCTAGTATAGGGGTTGGTGTAGGCTCTGAAGGCCCATGACTACCTTTTGCTTTCCCTCCCTGGTGACATTCCTGCATTGAACTAGATCATTACTGCACCAGAGGCCAACAGGGTAAGAACCAAGGGGCCTGGGATCTACACCAAGACACTTCACAATTGCTCCCTGCTAGGGCACAAACCAATGAACAGGAATAAAAAGTGTGTGTGCACATAAGAGCTCTTCTGTGTGTCCCTCAGCAGTGCTCAAATCTTCTGCCCTGAAGGACAAGTTTGATTCTTTTTTCTAATCCCTATTTTGACAAAACCTGCTGTGATACCTGCCTCCCCTGCCAGTCCAGGGCTCCAGTTCCCTGCATGTCTCTTCTGCACAGCCCCATTTCTCTTCAGTCAGGCATGACAGGAGCTGTAGTGGTGCAAGGCGGATTGGCTGCAGCAGCTCCCGTGGGCGCTCTCACCCTCCTCCTGACCCCAGGCAGGGGAGTACTGCTCCTGCAGCCATCACTGCCACATGGCATCTGCACAA
This sequence comes from Dasyornis broadbenti, assembly GCA_013397935.1. Lineage (NCBI taxonomy): Eukaryota > Metazoa > Chordata > Aves > Passeriformes > Dasyornithidae > Dasyornis > Dasyornis broadbenti. Next base: position 354,945 of record VZRN01006222.1, read on the forward strand.
GTGAGGAGGTCCTGCTCTTCATGGTCACTGTGAGAGGGTGGTGGTCATCGGGGTCACTGAGGCTCTGTCCCTACCCCAGCTTTAGGTTGGGCACTATTGTTCTCACTCACCTGGATGTGCTAAGGACCTGCTGGCATGAGGTTTTTCCTCCAATATGTGGGCTGCTTATTTGCTTTTTTCTCTGCTGTGTTTTTGATAACATCTACCTGGACAGACTGCTGGATGGTGAATGCTGATGACTCCCTGGAGGTAAGACTGGGATGAGGAGAGCCTAATCACCAAAACCAATGTGTCTTAGAGAGAGTTTTTTTCCTGATGTCATTGCTCCACTCTCATATTCTTTCTCCCTGTTGTGCTGGATGAAAGTGTATGAAAATGAAATTATTTAGTGTGGCAAGAGCAGGGGAGAAGTGGTATTTTGTGTAATTCTATTTGCCAGACTTAATTATCCAGACTGTGCTCTCACTTAGTAAGTTCAGGAAAGATTTACAAGCTTTAGTTTTAAATGTGCATGAACTTGAGTGGAGTTATCTTGTATCTGCAGCCTGCATGGATATTTTGGAGATGTTTCTAGTTCTGTACTTCAGACTTCTTGGTGGAAACATCCAGCATGTACAATTGTGCTCTTCAAGTCTTTTTCTTAAGAACCATTGAGCTACAGGGCTAACAGAAATTCAGGGGCAGCATGGGGACTCAATATCTCCTGGAACTTGTGCAGACAATAGCATTCTCATGTTAGAGAAAGGTATTGGCAAAGTAAATTGCAAACAAGGGAGCAGATTGCTGCTTACATTCAAGGTGTACCTCAAAGTCTCCAGGCTCCAAATCATCACTGTTTTTCCAGCACTCAATACTGCAAATTTGTAATTTTCTTCCCAGCATAGCCATTCTGTACATTTAAGAGCTGCAGATCCACAGTGTAGGAATCTGCTCTCTGGCAAATTAGATACTTTACGCATTGAAGGTGAAACACCTTCCAAGACAGAAAGTTTGGCTGAATGTACCAGGAGGAAACTTTCTATCTGCTATCCAGCACATGAAACCAGAAGAACTCCTCTGCACTCAGTGATTGCAACAGTGTTTAGCTGCAGCACATGAAGGGGTGAATTATCCAAGGAAAGAAGGATAAAACTGATTACAAGAAAAACACTCCTTTTTCTCTATGCCTGACAATCTGACTGTCAGAAACCCTGAAGGGTGAGTGTAAATGTTGAGGTGATCACAGATCCAATGCAGTGCAGTTGCTAATGGTCAGCATGTCTGCTCAGTGTGCTTCTTTACAGGGCAAGTAGAGTGCACCCAGTGATGCTGGATGGAATATGACTCTTCATTTGGGAGTAGTCAGATGAAGGTATCAGTATACTCCGAAAGGCCAAGTTAATCCGATTGTGTGGAAAACCAGAAAAGAGAAACCCAGCTCCTGAGCAAAGCGAGTCCAGTAAAGAACCAGCCCTGAGGCTGTGTAACCTTGTCTTCTTGGAGCAAAGGCATCTGCGATGGGCTGTCTGAAGTGCTTCATTAACACCCAGTTTGGTTATTAGCAGCCACTATTCTCAAATTCTGGCTCTGAGTGTGAATATTAAATAATGGAGCAAAACGCCCCCAGCCTTAATACCTGACCACTGATCTCATTAATGACCCGAATGACTCACTGCCTCTCTAAACAGGGGAATGTCCATGGCCAGAAAGGCATGGAGTCCACACTGACTCCTGTTTTCAGCTGGAAAAAGGGTAAGTTAGGCAACTTTGACTCCAGAACGGAACTTCATCCTTCAGCAGCTGTAGGTGCTGGCTCTTGGCTGGTTGCTTGGCGTTAAGCCTGGCCCCCAGCAGCTGGGGAGGATGAAGCCCTCACTGTGCTCCCACGGGAGAGGAGCATCCCAGGAGGAAGGGGCCAGGGAGCGCCAGGAGCAGCCACCTCCTGAGAGGCTGCAGGTGCCCCGGCTCGGCTGTCATAGCCCCTCACCTCCCCTTCAGAAAGAACAATTTACAGCCACACAGAAAGTTGTTTAAGTTGACAACTGCCGATGAGGCATCAAGACAAGGCTGTGTCAACTTTTGCAGGAGTTTGTAGTGGAAACAGCCCATAATCTGCTTCTCAATGAGCACTGTTTTGTGTAGACAGTCCCTCCCTGTTGCAGGTGGATTATAAATACCACCACTACTGTTAAATGCTGCCTGTTTTACTCTCGAGCTCAGCTTGTAATCACTGTCTGCTGGCACCTTTCACAGTGTGGTAAAACACTGTGACTAACATTGCTTATGTGCTTGTCTTCGCTGCTTTCCCCAGAAGAAGTGTATGCTTGTTCTGTAATTTTCTTCTTCTTTTTTTTTTTATATGAGAATTTTTTAATATTAATTATACATTATGAATAGGATATAATTATATCTATTACAGTCATTATGCAGTTCATGTTTTACATGCATACTTGAGTTAGGGAAGCAGGTTGTGGCAACGTGTTTCATAATCAGAGTGGGAGATGAGGAGCACGGCTGTGATGTGTGGCTGCCCAGAGAGTCCTTGGCTGGGCCCAGGGAAGCTGGAGCAGATTTGCTGTGGAGGAGGGAGGTGATGGGGAATTAGTGCTACCAACGTGGTACATGGATCCAGCCATGGGATGGGCAAATCCATGTCCCCGCGCCCTGACTCCTGTCCCCTTTTACAGCAGCATGTTCCCGTGTGCCTGGAGGTCTGTGCTGTCAGCACAAGGGCAGATGCCCAGGGGTGGCCTGGGAGCAGATTAACAACCAGAAGGACCAACGGTACACAAAGCAGAGGAGAGCAAGGGTTGGCCCTTGGCAGCAGAAACCAGAATAGCTCAGCAGTGCTCAGGGCAGCCACAGGTCACCACACTGACACCTGTTCCCATCCCTCCTGCACCAGGCAATGGGACATTTATCCCTGGCTGCACACAGGCTGTGTGGAAATGGGCTGATACCTGCTTTGCCTGTACTCAGAGCTGGCTCTAGCAGGAGTAGTGACAACTGAAACATCCCAAGAAACACAAAACATTAATCACGTTTTTGTTAGTCTGGGAAGGGGGTTATTTCACAAGCTAGATCGTAACTGTTGCACATTAAGACCTCTGTTTTGCTTGGAGGGTGACAAAGACTGCAATGCTGTTAGTCTCTTTATAAATAATTTAGATGTAGATGCTGCTTGTAAGATTTAAAAAACAATAATAATGTGAGCAAGTGAGGGAGTAACTGACATTATTAGCTGAATGCAGAGTAGTATGAATAAGCCTGTGGCGGTTTGGGAGAAAAGACAAATTATATAAATACAAGTGGAACAAAATGTAATTTAATAAAAATATGCTAATTTCAAGCACAGCCTGAACAGTGGTGAGTTAAGACAGAAGAGTACCTTTGACTGCATTAAGAGGGCCATGGTAAAAACACATCCAATGTAAACAGGGCAAATTGTTTTACAAGATGCTGTTCTCTTGAAAAGCACAGAATAAATGAAATCAGCTTTTTCCATCATTGCTTCTCATTTTTTATCATATTTTTCATTAAATATGCCCTGAAATTCTCAGAAATGTTAAGCACTTTTCATCTTCATGAAACAAAACATAGATTATTTTCATTCAAATATAAATAGTATCTCTTCTGCCAGTCTGAAGTAATGAGTCATTTTTACTCACCTTTGATCCACAGAGAGGTATCACAGAGGAGGTGCATGGTTTGGCTCAGACATTGTATTGTGGAGAAAATATTGCGGTTGGCTACAGACTTCAATACATCCTGAATAAGACTTTATTTCATGACTGAGATATGTTATTGTCTGCTTTGTGATTTACAGTGCGAGAAAAATGAATTTATTGTATCATCCAAGCAAGCCTGGTCCCCTTCGCCTGTGTGAAACCCATTTGCTGGAAGAGTTTCTCCTTCCATTAACTGCAGCGGGTGTCACTGGCAGCAGCGGGCAGGCTGGAGTCCTAAGCTGCACCGACATTAACTCTGCTCCTTGTATGAGCAATTCCAGGAATGTTTTAGAGGTGCTTGTTGCCACATTTGCATTGGTAATGAAAACACCTCCCATATTAAAGTGATTTATGGGAGGCTGGGAATGGTATCTACGGCTTCAGGACAGTGGAGACGATTAACCAGGATGCTACTGGATGGTCTGCCCCAGTCTGGATGTCTCAGCAATGACTGTGGCTTGGCCATGCATGGTCCCATGGCTGGCAGCACACCGGGAGCCCCAGGGCCAGGATCAGCACTGGCTGTGTCTCATTTTCTAGCCAGTCTTTCCAGCTGAGTCATTTGGGGGCAGCCCTTCCCAGGTGTTTGCAGAGAGGCTCATGTCCAGACTCCTCTGCACTCCTCTGCCACTCTCAGAGCTGCTCCTCCACTGTCAGGAGGATGGTCCGAGGAAGGGGAGCATGGGCAACAAAGTCTCAGGTTGTTTGGTCCATAGCCCTGCCCCACTCAGTCTAGACAAGCGTTTGACAATGAGTGAGCAAACCTGCTCTCAGATCTTTCTGGTCAGCCACCCCCAGCTCCTCCAAGAAATTTCCTTCAGAATTTTTATCTTTACTAGTAGGCAGGAGTTTTTTTTTTCCTCATATCTCATGTGAATTCTTATGCTCTAATGTAAAAACATTAGTAGGGACACAGAAAACATTGTCCTTTTCCTCCATCCTGCTGCTTTTTCTCTTCTTCAAGCTAAACACGCTGGTTTACCATCATTGTAACTGGACCAGGATTTCTGTTAAAGGGTTAAGATGACCACCTGCTGTGTTGTTGGATATTTTAACTTATGGCCGTCTTTGTCTTCTGATCCACAGGTGAGTACAAAATGCCGTGGCCTGTGGTGGGAATGTGTCACGAACGTTTTTGATGGGATTCAAACTTGCGATGAGTACGACTCCATCTACGCCGAGCATCCTGGTATGCAAGAGTCAGAGATGTTTCTACAAGTGGTGGGGACACTTCAGTGTAGACTAAAAGAGTATCTATTCTACTCAGTGACAGATAATTAGAGGCGTGCTTCTTTTCTCAGTGAGGTATTACTCACTGGGGGAAGCTGAAGAAAGCTGATGCCAGAAAAAAATGTTTCTATGGGGATCTGACCCCATTACCTGCCCATATTTCCATTCCTTGTGCACTAGAATGATCTGCTTTTGTCCTGCAGTGAAGCTGGTGCTGACCCGAGCCATGATGATCACAGCAGATATCCTGTCAGGATTTGGATTCCTCTTCCTGGTCCTGGGACTGGACTGTGTGAAATTCCTTCCCGATGAGCCACTCATCAAGCTGCGCATCTGCCTGGTGTCTGGAGTTATGTTGCTCATTGCAGGTATTTCTCCACTGCGCCCCTATTCTGTAGGACACCCTTTAGCAGGGTGGGGAAGTGTTCAAAGCCTTCTTTTATTCTGGGGAGAAAGTTTGGCAATTTTCTGTGGGAGGAAAGATCTTTATTTGATTTATTTATGCAGTGCAGCTTCCTCTGTTCACCACCTTCCTCTAACAGCATGTAGTTGAGTTTATCTTTTTTCAGTTCATGTTTTAACCAGGTGACTTGGCTTTAAGTTGACTGACTTCCATTTATTGCTTTTTCACTGTGGAGCAGTTGACGTTGTTGATACGGCAGAGACCTTGCCTTAGGTCTCCAGACCAACTGCTGAAGGACTAGAAAGTCCTGGCATCCTGGTTTGGTTCCTGGCTCTGCCACAGATTGTGTGACCTTGGGCAAGTCACTCAGCCCAAAATCTCTGCAGCTGAGCTCTAATAACAGGATAATAACATGTCTGTCCCTTCCAGGTGATAAATACCCAACTGGCTGGGGTGCTTTGCTGTTACAGCTGGTGGGAGAATTTTAAATACAAAAATAAACAGCCAACTAGATACCAAATAATATAATCTGACTTTATGCCAGTATCAAGCAGCTACCTCTTCTTTAGCCTAAGCAGATTTAATAACTCACCCCAGACACTGGGAGCATGTTTAAAACACTTAGAGAGCTTCTTTTAAACATCTTCCATTCACCTCTCAAAATTGTCTGAAATACCTCATCAAAGTTCTGAAAGTCATAACAGATTAGAAAATTAAATTCTGGCAACACCTTTACAATAAGATAAGAAGGGAGGAGCTGACTGCCTTTTGCTGCAGAAATCTGAAACTGCCAGTGTGCTGGTGGTGCATGTGAGTGCCAAGCCACGAGGGGCAGCCTCTACCTGGCAGTACAGGGTATCAGCAGGAGCCAGGGTGAATCCACCAAAGACTGAGCATGGACAGGGGCCAAAACCTGCTCTCCGAGAAAGGTCTTCCCACCCTGAAGTCTGACGCAGAAGACAGCAGCTATAGCTTGAGATTTGCTATTTGTGGTCCCTTGTGGTTCTGTGTGTGGCTCTCTCCTGCCCCACAGGTCTCCCTGGCATCACGGGCTCCGTGTGGTACGCTGTGGATGTCTACGTGGAGCGCTCCTCTCTGCTCTTCCACAACATCTTCCTGGGCATCCAGTACAAGTTCGGCTGGTCCTGCTGGCTCGGCATGGCGGGGTCACTTGGCTGCTTCTTGTCCGGGTCCCTGCTCACCTGCTGCATGTATCCCTTCAGAGGTGAGGAAGCACAGCTGAAGCACAGCTCAGGGATAGGGCCATCGCTCAGGGTGTGCTACAGGGTCACAGGGTGGGGAAAATCCTTTGAGGACACCCTTTGGTGTGGCTGCTCATCTCCAGTAGCAGTATTTTGAGCTGTAACATGGGAATAGTCTTAAGCAGCTTTCTAGAGCTGCTTAAGACTATTCCCATGTTACATTCACATCAAGGTCTTTAGGTGGGAGCTGAGGAGTAAGAATGATGTAAAATGTGTTGTTATTATGTCACATCTTGGAGCGTTGCTTTCCCTGAATCATGAGATTTTGCAGCTGGAAGTCACCAAGAGCTCATTAGCAGTTCCTATTTCTCTCCCTGTGCCACACAGAGACCAGTTCTGGAAGACTCCATTCTGCTTACTCCTTGAGGAAAGGCTATTCCTCAGCTGCGACCATCGTAACAAACATGCATTTGCCATCCTCGCAAACAGCCACTGCCAAAATGTATGCGGTGGACACAAGGGTGTGAGGAGGAGGTAAGTGCTCCAGAAAGAGCTCTGCTTTTGTTTGTAGTGGATTGGACAGACTCAAGCTCCTGTGGTTGTGATACAGATGCAGTTACATTTCAAGGATCTCTTGATGTACTGTATGCTACAATGTTTGCATTATGAGAACTTCAAAAAGCCTATCCTTCGAGAAAGTAAACTCTGAGAAGATCCTGCTTTATGGAATCCTGTTGTCTTGAGTGCTGAGGCCACTTGCACAAGCACGCACTGAAATAGCCAACACAAACTCTTTCAGCATTTGTTTCAAAGCTATTGGTAGCAGTGAGATAAATCAGCCATTCCTGAACCAGACCATAGTGTTCTGCATGAAGATCCCCAAACTGCAAGACGGATCTGTTCCATGTCTGGAAATATGTCGACAGAGTGTACAAAGCAGCAATTACTGTCAAAGAGAGGGACCGACTGTCTGACAACATCTGGACCCTGTGCACTCAGCATGGGGATGTGCCCCTCTCACAAGCAGCTGGAGAGTCCTTCAGGAGATAAGACCTGTGCTAAGTATCTGACCCTCTCTTTGGTCCATGACCCTCTGCACTGAGAAAACATTGTGAATCCAGGTGCATGCTTCCCTGCAAAATACAGTCCTTCTCAGTGTTCAAATGTACGCTACAGATCCTCTAGACTCATTGAAATCTGGAAACTGCCAGCTTCATTCTGCTTAATAAAAATGTTGCTTGGACAAAGTGAATGAATATCCAAAATCTGAACTTGTGCATTACAATATATCTACATTAGTTAGAAACTAGGATAAATGATAGTAAAATTTATTGTTCCCTTCTATTAAAAGATATTTAAACCCAGTACAGGACTGCTTTCTCCTGATTCAATCCAGGCTGCCATAGGCTGGATGAGGTTAGAGCATCAGACAGGTCTTCACTACGGAGGGAGAGGAAGAACCCAGTATGGTTTAACAAGTTCCCTAAGGATGGTTGTGAACGTTCTTTTGTGTCCTTAATAGAAAGAAAAGCTGAGACAGAGTTTGCTTAAGATTGGTAGGAATTGTACAAATTCAGTTCTTTCTGACTGTGGGCACCACATCATGTCATGGGCACTGGAGGCTTGTTGTGATCCTACTCTGGCCAAATGCCAGACACTCACAAATTAATACACTCAGGGCTCATGAGTTGAGAGGAGGAAAAACTGGGAGAAAAAAGACACACTCAGGGCAGAAAAACAGGGTAAAACTTTTATTGTTAACAGAATCAGAGAAGTAAATGAGAAACGAAATTAAACCTTCAAAGACACCATTTTTGCACTCACCCCACTCCCTCCTTCCCAGCAGCTGCACAAGGGAACAAGGCATGGGGGAGGGGGGCGGGTAGGGTAGGTCAGTTCATCACCAAAATGTTTCTCCACTGCTCAGGGGAGAGGAGTCCTTTCTTCTGCTTAGCCACGGGTCCCAAAATCTCACACGTGGAAGTCTACCCGACCCTACCATGTGAGCTTCCTCCACGGGCAGACAGCTTTCCCAAAACTGCTGCGGTGTAGGGTCTCTTGTCCACAGATCAGACCTCCAAGTCAGCTGTTCCATTTCGAGAGCAAGGCTTTTTTTCCTCTTTGTTGAACCACAGTCTCTCTCAGGCACCAGCTTAGGCACTTAATTCAGTCTGTAAAAGCCTGTTTCTCCACTGAAACTCCCGCTGGGCAACAGCTTCCTCCATGCATCCACCCGCTCTGGTATAGGCTGTGAGTGGATCTTAGCATTCCCCATGGACTCCATGGGCTGCAGGGGTACATCCCGCTCCACCATGGTCCTCACTATGGCCTGTAGAAGATTTTTGACTCCAGTGTCTGGAGCTTCCCCTCCCCCATCTTCTCCACTGACTTTGGTGTCTGCATTATTGTTGTTTTCCCTCACATATTTTCACCTCCTCGTCCTCCTCTGGCCAAAAAGAAGTGTGTGCCCCCCCCATCTTGGTTTCTTCTTAAATACATTTTCATAGAGGTGTAACCAACATCTCTAATTGGCCCAGCCTTGGCCAGCAGCATGTCCATCATTTTCAGAGCCATCAGGGATTGGCTCTGCTGGACACGGTGAAGGCTTCGAGAAGCTGCACACAGGAGACATTTTGTGGGTTCCCCCCACTAGGAAAAACTAGGCCAAGCAAAACCAACACAGGGCTGAGAAAAGGCTCCCAGCACAGAGATTTGTCTGCTAAGGGACAGTGGAGAAACAAAGGTGAAATCTCAGCAGGGTGTACACAGCCGTGGGTGCTGAAGCACCACCAGAGTTAGGCGTCCTCCATGGACTGTTTGATGGGGAGGCTGGATTTTCTTCTCCCAGACAGTATGAAGTGAAACCTTATGTCATGTGGGCCAGACAGAGATGGAGTGGCTGAGGATGGAGTGGACTGTGTCCCAAGCAGCACTTCTGACAACCCTTATGATGGAAAATGAAATCCTCTGATGGATTATCCTGAAGCAGCACCTTGTACTGTGGCACAGAACTGACCAGCAAGGTCAAAATGTAACTCAATCCTGACATGGCTCCAAGTCAAGAAGAACCCGGGGCCTGGAGCAGACAGGACAACAGCAGGTCCATGTGGCTCTGCCACAGGGCTCACACCACAGCACAACCATCTCTGCAAGATCCCTGGTGGCAGCTCTGCAAGGGAGGCTGATGCCTGCAGAGTTGTGCCTGCTGAGCTCATGCTGCTTGGGTTGGCAGGTGTTTATGTCAGCCAAACTGAGAGCAGGTTACTGCCAACAGATGAGCTATATTGAACAGATGTAAACACAGTAGAAAAGGTGATGGAAGCTTTTTTACAAGGTCCTGAGAGGCAACAAGTAGAAGAGTTATGAGCGATTTGATGAATTCACAGACTATACCAAGAATGTACAAAGAGGTGACATGAATTTTTGCCTGTCATTGCAGGATGCTGCATTCAGATCTTGGTGGGTTTTTTTTCACAGCCACATCAGAAATGTGTTTGCTGTGGGGCTTTGGGATAGGAGAACTGACACTGCTGATACTCTCTGCCAAGGCAGGGAAACTCTAAGAACACTTTTGGATCTGGTTCCTGGGCTGTTTCCCTGCTCCCCTGCTCCTTCAGAGACACACTGAGAAGGAGATGGAGGGTGAACACACCCCAGAGGCAGAGCTGTGTTCAGTGACTACTCCACTGCCCACATCTCCTCTCCTGTCCAAAGAGGCAAATGCTCCTTCAGCCTCCCCGAGGGAGGAAAGATGCTGCAGGGTGCCTCAGCCTGACTCATCCAGCTCAGAGATGCTCCTGGGGAGGAGGTACTGAGCAAAGACATCATCAGCCCTAAATCAAAACCTCCCCAGTCTATGCAGCCAGCACATTATCCCTTCCCACAAACACTCAGGGACGCCCACCAGCCTCTTGTTGCTGTTTTCTACAGCATTTTCTGAGCGTAAAGGTTATTTCTTGCCATGAAGATTTATTTCTTGTTTAGCAGAGAAGAAATGCAGGTGTAAGTGCAAATCTCAGACCGTTGATTTCTCCTGTTCAGCACTTGAGGGGAATTCTGGGCCTTTGCCCTAATAGTCTTCAGCTTGTTTTAAGGTGGTGGGAACTATATTGTGACCTGCAACACTAGGGTCACACCAAGCTCAGTGGGCACTGAATGTCTATGCCCTGATCAGGGAAGAATATAAAGGATTGGTTTCATTAGTCCCTCCAGCCCTGTGTTTCTCCTGGGGGTACACAAATAATGCACACACCAAATAGAGCATGCCCCAAATACTACCTGAACGCATCCTTCTCAAACACTTCACATGCAAAGCATTTATGTACAAATATTCTTTGCATACGAAGAAGAGTATTGCATCAACACTTGTGAGCATCTCTTCTTCAGTATCTATATAGAATAAGGGTTAATTATTTAATCATACTTCTATTCTAGCCAAACTCTACGATAGTTTTTGAGGATCTATCTCCTGCGCAAGAGGACTGGGAAAAGGTCACAGCAACCCTTAGTTTTGCTAGGTTAATGTTTTGTAAGCAGTCCAGTACTGCATTGCTTCATTATTCAAATTCTGCTGACAGGCTATCTGATGTTTTGATCAGCTGTTAATTTTTAATTGTTAATCCCTGTTTGATTTAATACTGACACTGGTTTCACTGACTGCAGGGTTCACTCCTCATTAGCTCATTATCAGGCTATAATGCAGATCTATTCTAGTTTAATTGTATGTTCATTAGCAAGAAACCTCCCAGTAAATACATAGGCCTTATTTTTTCTTTCAAAATCAGAACCAGTCCCTAAGGCTAAAGGTGTATCAGGTGAGCTCAGTTATTAAAGTATTTCCTTAATACCTACCCACATTCCATTCAGCAGCAGCTCACTAGGAATGACAATAGATTGATTTTCCCTTCCTGATAGCCATTGATAGCTTACTGAGGCTTTTTGCTCAATTACAGTTTCCAGCTGAGCTGAGGTCCAACATCAGTTCCAACATCTTTTTAGATTTCTCCATATTTTCACTAGCTTCTAAGGGGTATTTTTGTATGTTTGGGCACCTTAGCCTTCATTTCCCAGGGGATAGGGAGAGTCGGGGATTTATCTGGGAGCTGGGAGTAGCACCTTTCCTCCCTGTGTGCCTGCCTCAGGCTGCTTTCTTGAACTGGGGCTCCCCGTCGTCCTCTCCACTGACAGCTCTGTACAGTGTGCCAAGGATCTGGCTGGTTGCAGGTTATGAAAAACAATAAAGTGTTTGGGTAAGATCTTTGCTAAGTTGATTCCATGCCTTACAGATAGCTATTGATTTCTCATTTTGATACAGGCAAGTGAGGGAGATAATAAAAAAATTGACATCTACAATGGCTGTCCTTTTCTGCATGCAGCATTTTGTCCTCTCCCTGCCTTGATCAGCCTAGCTCGTATGGGCTTTCAGTAACTCCAGCTGCAATTAGGACTGTCTCACTGTGACCTTGTGAACTAGGCTATCTCCTACCGCAGCTGCATGAATATTTCCCAAGATATGGATTTCCAGCCTTTTCACTGACATTGCCACGTGATTTTGGTGCGAATTCTGTAGATCTGAACAATTATTTTCAGTAGACAGGAGCATTAATGCAGAACTGTGTTTTTCTTACATATTGTAGGGTCAGTGGGACATAATAAATGCAGTTGCCTTTGAGTGTAGTGTCTCTCTAAGCCGCATCCAGGTTTTATTCAGGTAGGTGTTTTGCCAAGGTGTTTTGCTGCTCTGACTCCTGTGAGGGGAATCACTGCTCTCCTGCAAGGACACATGAAAGGCAGCAGCACAAACAGGACCAGCCCTTAGATACAGGGGATTGATTTTGGAGCATGCCTAGACCTTTGCTGGTAGCTACAAACCTCAGACCCCAGTGTGCACCTGCAGCAACAGATCTTCAGCAGCCAGAGACTTTATCCTGGCTTGGACACATCTACTTGGAGTAGTTTTATAAACTTTCCAAGAGAGAAAAGTAAAATTCCACCAAGAACACAAGATTTTCTCTCTCAGCTGGGGCTGGACTCCCACAGTTTGCTCTTCTGCATCTGTTAAATGTTGTGGGCAAGTGATTAATGACTGAAAGACTCTGTCCAACCTCCATTACGGCAGCGAGAACAATTTTGTCCTTGTAGCTCCTGGGTCCCTGCTGTAAAATGCCTTTGAGCAAGGAAGGAAAGAGCCAGAATTGTGCCATCTAGTGACCCAAAGAGAGCAGGCATCTGTCCCCAGTCCCGTCCTCATCTTCCCTGCATGGAAGTCTTCAACCCATAATGCAGAATTTTAGATGACAATTAGGAAAAAGAAAAAAGATTAATGAGCATATCAACTATTTTCCCATCGTTCATGTCCAACCCTCCTGGCATTCCAAACTGATGCCTTGTTATGGCTCAGCTGCCTCTGGTTTTGCTCTATTTTGCCTGAGAGCCAGTTTATGACTTCATTATTCAGCTCTTAATCTGCAGAGGTGAAAATCCAGCAGTGTGCCTTACCATGTTCCCTTTGCTTTTGCTTCCAGATGGTCACCAAGCAATTAGCTCCTCCACACTTCTCCCCCTCACAAGGCTTGTTGATAACAAATTTCCCCACAAATCTGCCTTCTAGTGTTTTCTGCCTTCTAGTTTTTTCTAGAGCCGTTTGCCATTTCTTCTCAAAGACAGCAGGACGTATAAGTCAGAGGATGAGTGGCAGCCAGAGAGTCACAGCAGGACAAGTGCTTTTCCAAGGTGAACCCTATTCTTAAGGTGATGAATTATAAAGAAATGGCTCTTTGCTTGCAATTCTGGAAACATCAGCCAAGCTGCATTGACTGCCCTCATTAAGGGCTGAGTGCTTATAAAAATATCAATTATCTGGCAAAATCTCTACTTGTGTAAGAATGGGAACACAGATCCGGAGAAACCTTGTCTGTTCTGCTGGAGCACACAGGAGTGAGGCGGCAGACTGGGACAAGCAGCTTTCTTAGGGAATAAGGGGTTGGTGGGGCCACCCAAAATGCTTTTGTAGAAGGAAGAAACCCATCCTCTTCTCATTCCAGTGATCTGGAAGCCAAGGACCAGGGTCCTGAGCCCCTTTTCAGGATACTCTCCCTCCCTACCCCAAGCCAGCAGCAACATTAGTTTATGTCCCCCCCCCCACAGCAACCCTACATGAGCTCTTTTTTTGCAAATACCTCCTGGCTTTCAGCAGTTTTTGGAAGCTCCTGTGGCTCCTGTCATGTTGCGCAGGTACCACAGCACACAGGTTCTCCCACACTGATGACTCCACATGGAGCCTGATTTTGTGACAGTCATTAGCTTACTTACTATGAGCCACTTGTCGCAGTTCTGATGGAACAATTTGATACCTTTTGTGCGTAATTAAAGTGCCTCAAACATGAAACCGAATGCAGTTGAATGCACACAAGTAGCAGGGGAACAAACCCGTTCCCTCTAATGTTTCTGTGTGCTGAAAGCCTCGCTTGCCCTCTGTTGGGTGGCTGGGGAAGGATTTACCACCTCGGGAATCACCGGTCCTTGAGAAAGAGGGATGCAGAGGGATTGGAGGCATTGAAACCAGAGCAGTCCTTGCTTGTTAGCCTCTCCAGCCATCTGATTAGAAGATGACATTCAATGAAATTAAAGACAGCAATTTATTTAGAGCCAAACCTTTAATAAGCAGGAGGCACTAATGTTTTATGCAGCACATAATGCAGAGAACCTGTGGAGTTCACTGCCACAAAGGGGTCACTGAAGCAAACACGCTGTTTAGGTGGGAATCAAGTGACGACTGGCTTAATGCCCACTAACAGGCTATGCAAGCTGCAGTGACAAACATAATCAAATCTCATGCTTCAGGGTATAAATTGAAGGAGTTGAATGGTGGAAGCAGTTATGTATATAAAAGATCTGATCCTGGTCAGATCAGCGCTGATTACCTGCAATTCTTACTAAGTTCAGCCAGCAAAAGGACACTCAGAAGTTGCTTGGCTTCTCCCCAGCTGAGTCTGTGCTTGCTATTTTCCCTTATTAATTAACCCAGTAATATTTTAGCCTGCTGGCACAAACATTTATTTGGCTACAAGTAATATTTATTTCCTTTCACACAAGAGTCAAATGTTAAAGTTGCTTCTAAAATAAGATTTTAGGGAGATAATTTGCAGTGGTACTGGCACATAATTTTCTCTCAAAATATGCTGCAATTCTTTATATAGCAAATGTACTTACATAGGATCAATATGAGAATATTATAACCTTTAGTGGATTTATCTTCCTAGTTTCCTTCCTGAGCACGGGAACTGGTGCTAACCTCACTTTACCAGTGGGGAGGTTCTTCATGAATCAGGCTGTGGCCTTCCATTATTCTTTAGGGATACTAATCCCAGATGGACCCAGCTGCCCAAATTGGGCTCATGACTCCATGGGAGCACAGAGCATGGAACCAGGTGTGACATTGTCTTCTGCAGCAAGAGAGGTCTGACTGCACCCCCAGCCCTTGCCACTGAGAACGCAGAGGCAGAGAGGTCAGGCTGGCTGAATTCAGCCTTCAGTGATCTGCCCATGACAAACAAAAGCAAATCTTTGCTTTCATCTGGAAGCCAGCTAAGGGGGATATTGGGCATTTTTCCTCAGTAATTTGAGAACTAGTTAGGCTAATACCTCCAAGGAATGACTTTTGTTGAGCTGATCTTGCCAGGGCACAAGGCAGTCTGGATGGCTTCTTAAAGTGTTTTCCCATCCCATCTGCAGTGAACACCTCAAAGAAAATGGCATTCTTTATCTAATAGATTTCAGTAGCTAAGTACTAGGTACCTAAGCCCCTAATTCATGAGTGTGGGGAACTGCCACGTGAGTCCTGGACCATTCAAAGCCTACTGGACTGCACTGCTAGGGCTAGAGTAGCTGGGGACAGTCACCATGAATTTAAGAACACCTCAAATGAGCAAACTCACATTTTTTAATGCTATGTAACAAGTTCCTGCCGCTGCTACTCCCCCCCTATTTCCTGTCTCTTGTTTTCTTTTCCCTGTCCATAAATTTGCTGCCTATTGCACTAGACAAATCTGATACGCTGTGCTAAGTATTTTAAACGTGGCAAATGATCCTTCATCAAGGAGTGGCATGATTGCATTACAATGTATTAGAACAACATGATTTTGCCAGAGGGTGTTTCTTGGCAGCATCGAGTGAAAGAGGCAGCCCAAGTCTGAGAAGTAACTATCAATTCATTTATCACTATTTTGGTCCTAAAACACATAGGGTTGCACCAGCTCAAGCAGCTTTAGAGAGATAAATCTAGAGGCTGAGCCAGAAACCCCAAATACAAGGAGGCCTTTGCGGAAGCCTCTTGAAATCCAGAGACATAAAAATGTCAAGCTGAGCTCCTGTGACAGATTCAACACATACTTTTGGCATTTATTCTGTTGCATTTAGTCTCATCTTTCAGGTTCAGATGAAATATGTGCTGCTTTTCAGTCTCTCGGCCAACCTGTGGGAAGGGCTGACTTAATCTCACACTCCTTTAGCATGATGGAAGATCTCTGATGAACCAAGTCGGATCACTGAAAGCCAACATGTGGTGTCTAGGGCTTGTTTTCCTTCATAACGTCCTCATATGACGGAGGCAATTCAGTTCCCCCAAGGCTGAAGCGTGGGGCAGGAGAGGAGGAAATCTCTGCAGTCCTGCAGGGGCTCAGGGATCCAGAGAATGGGCATGGAGGTGCTTCAGTAGCTGGGGAAAAAGCAAAGTCACAACCATACAGCAGACAGGTGTGAAGAGCAAGTGTGGGAGTGAGAAGGGTGAGCCCAGGAGGAGCTGCTAAATCACTCAGAGACAAGAAAGACATGGTTATAATTTTTGAAGCATGGCATCACAAAGTCTTTGACCACAAACTCCAAATACAAGAAGTTGGGACAGAGGTATTTGGGTGGGTTTGGGGCGGGTCCTCCCTGTGAAGACATTGTCCATAACCACCCAGAAAGCAGGTAATACATCCTCTGGGAAGGGTTTAGCCTAATGATAGAATTAGCTTTATTTTCCTTGGATGAATATTGTCTGGCCCAGCCTGCTGATGCTGCTGGCCATATTTCAGGTCAGTTCTGGATGCTACACAGTCTTTATAGCCCAGCCCTCAAAATCTGTGTGTTCCTAGGGGAATACTGAGAGTGGCTGCCACAATGAACAGCACCTACCAAGACAATCTTTTGACAGACTCCAGGGTGTATCATCCAGTTGAGCTGTCTACTGGGGTGGCTCAAGTTAGACCAATACAGTTTTGCCTGAGTGAGGAATAAAGGACACATACTGGAAAGGGCTGCCTGACTCCAGTGCCTGCGACTGCATGTGTTGAATTGCTGAGTGCCCTGGCAGTGAGGAGAAAGTCCCACACACCTCCAGTATTAGCCTGGCCAAGCCCCAGCTAGGCACCTTTGGGACACATGGACACACAAGGACAGCATCAAGGCATGGCTCGGTGAAAAGTGGATGTGGCTTCAGCCCTCATGGTCTGGACATGCCCCCAAGATGCCACAGCTGGGCATCCCACTGTTCACCAGAAATATAGCTCCTGGCTGCATCCCAGCTCCCACTCAAACCTGACCACCTTTTACTGGGTTATGGATAGGCCACAGGATGCCCAGCAGGACCAGATGGACATTGCAGCAGGGACAGGACTTACCACAAAAGGCATCTGAGCTGCTGAGGGCAAAGACAGCCACGGTGCGTTGGGGGAGACAGCTCCGCCGCTTCAGCCAGCACTGCAGGCAGCAGCAGATCCCATAGGACAGGAGCAAGGCCAGGAAAAACAACATCAGGAACCTAAGGCAGAGGCAGCAGAGAAGGAACAGTACCATCACCATCTGCGGGCAGCACTGACAAATGGCTACACGTCTTCAAATTAACATATTGATTAACATCTTTTGCAAATAGCCATTAAATGTTGCAGTTTCCCCACCACTGCAGTGGACATGATCAAAGTCCCCAGACACCAATGTCTCACTTCTGAGTGCTCAGCAGTAAGGGCTGGCTGGAAATTCAAACATTTCTCCCTGAAATCATCCATTGTTTTTTCCCAGCTCAGTTGTCAGCATACAGTGAGGAGGATATGGATAAATTATTTCCATTAGTTTGTTAAGACAGAACACAGGGACAGCCCAGGAACAGTGCTCTCTAGCTATCAATCTCTCCTAATGCCTTTCTCTCTATATATCCATCAAAGAATATTATGTGCCAGTTTTTCCCTCTAAAGCAGATCTGAGACTTACCACACATACCAGCTGCTAAAGTTTTCATCGCTCTGTCTAATGCACCTAAAAAGGGAAGAATAAAAAGGACTTCTAGTCCAGTGTGAGGGGGCTGCTCTAGCCACCCCAGCACGTCTAGCAATACAAAAAGGAGCACCATCAGTAAGTAGTAGTTTGTTTCCATGAAGGGAGCCCTATTAAAAGTTTCTCTGTGTAGATGGGAGCAATGCATATGATGCAAGAAGCAAAGTACAACTTGTTTGCCTCTCAACACTGGCACCTGCCACCAGCATTTTTGCTGAAAACCCAAAGGGTTGCCTCCATTTCCTCTTTTGAAAAAGAAACCCAACCCTAAATGGCCTTTTTCTGGAAGTCCTTGTTCCTCTGCTCTGCTAGCGTGCCAGGCAGGAGCACAGCACCCCTGAAAGAGCCTGGGGTGGGGGCAGCCACAGGTGAGAGAATGAAGCCACACTCACCTCTCGCCAAGCTCACAGTCCAACTCGGAGTCTGCTAACTGAAAACACACATATAAATCAGAGACGGCAGGTATGTGTTGGTCGTTTACAATTTACCGGTATAATTACTGTTCTTAGAGTGGGAAGTTGAAAAGGAAAAGCGATACAAGTGCTGGTCCTGCAGGGTTGGAACTTGACCTCTCCATCCACATCCACCTCTGTGGGTGTCTGGTCTGAGCCAGCTCATATCGAAACCATCAGAGAACTTCACCAAGACCTTAATTCTTGTTCTGTGGCTCATTTTTTGGGGGGAGCTAATTGTGAATGCAGCTGTAAATTGGAGCTGATTTGACCAGAACTGTGCTCTACCCAGCATTTTCCTGCTTTCAGATAGTAGTGGTGCATCATTCCTAGAGTCAGGTTTCAGGTATTGCAAATATGTGAACCTAAAACTTGTTTTTAGGTATATTTTTTACTCACCACTCAAACCAGTTTATTTTTGCAAGCCTTGTTGATCTTAGCCTCAGTTTCATATTATCTGGACAAAAAGTAACCAGAGCAGTTCATCAGTATAATTGAATCCAATTCAGTACACTTTTTTGGCTGGCTGGTGCTAGGTGTGTTATAACAGTTGCCCAATGTTGCTACAAAAAAATTCAGATCAGGTATAGAATTGTGATAACACTGGAAAGCAGAATGAACAAGATAGAGGAATTTAGATTTATTCATTGGAAAAAACTATTAGAACGTAATTTGTAAATAATTACTTTGTACTTCCCTCTGCATGTATCCAAAACACTTTGAGATTTCTGACTTTGTGTCGAACTGGAAAGCTCTGTTCTGAATTAGAAATTTGTTTCAAATATGCATAATTGAAAGATTTCATTTTAAACTCTAATTAACGGGGACTTCTTTTAGGTATGCAAAGCCTGAGCCACTGTAAACAACAAGAAATCCCCCCACAAATATAATGTGTCTGATCCTGTGCACACACTACCTTTCAGTCCCTAGTTTTCACCAGAGATCTTTGTGTATAGTCTTCCATATAAAGCATTATCTGTGAAATTTCACAAGTAGCTGAAACCAAATGAGGAATAGAGAAAAAGACAGAAGCTTCAACTCTTCCAGACATATCCTTTTAAAACTGAGTTAATTTGCCATGTCACATATGAACCCTGGTGCAGAATATTTTAATTCTTTTGGGGATTTTTGCATTTCAACTGATTATTGAAATAACAGGTCAAAAGCAGATAGCCAATTACTGTGATTACATGTATGCTGAGTATTCTTCATGCCTGAATGATAACCTCTGGACTCTCTTTTATCATCCCTCAAACCACCTCAGCAGAGCCACCTTAGCATAGTTAAACTGCAGCAAAGTGCATCTGCTCTGAGACAGGAATCTGTCAGAGCAGCCAAACACTCATCCATGCTGCTGAAGCCCCAAGCTCTTCCATTTCAGCAGCCACAGACAGAATAAAGGATTAAGGCAGTCATGTTTTCTCTGCATTAATTGGAATTTTTGTGAGCATTGAATCTTCCCCGAATTCATTAGGTCCTCAAAAAAAAAAAAAAAAAAAAGGAGTGATGACTAAATTCTATAAAAGTTGGAATCGTCCCCCCACAAAATCCTTAAAATCAGCCTGGTCCCAGTGAAGGGCTTGATTACCTGGAAGAAGGTTAAACACAGAACTTCAGTTCCTGCTGTGATCCATGAAGTTAAACACAAAGCTCCACGACTCCGCATTACTAGTGTGGGAAACATTGGAAGAGCTTTGTTTGCAGCAGTGTTTTACCCTCTGTAATTTGGTGCTCTTAAAACCTTTCTGCACAGCATGCCTCCAGCCAGGGAACGTTACCCAATGGCTTCCTGGGCCTCAGAAATTACCTCTGGCCAGGGTGCAAATTTGGGTTTGCAGGGACACAAACAGCTACTAGAAGTTAAAGGAACACTGGTTTAAGGTCAGCATCTTGCAATTGTTTCAATGTTTTCATAGCTGTTCACAAATTCCTGCTGCTGAAGCTTAGTTCCATATTAACCCACGGCTGCAATTAACATGACCTGCTACAAAGAGCCACTGGAGTCCATGAAGTGGGCCCACGCTTTCATTGCATGCGGCCTTCAGACCAGAATACTGGCATTACAGAAAAAGCAGAGCTACCTCCAGCCATGTCCCGTGCACTGTGCCTACCACCTCAAACCTGCACTAAGGATGAAGGAAACTCTTCTAAGTCTGTGGCAACCACCATCAGCATCATTACTGGTGTTACACAGCTGCCAGGATTTGGTTTGCCAGGAAAATGGGGCTGAAAAAAACCCCCATACATCCCCAATGGTTCTCGTAAGGGGCACAGAATTTCCTTGCACTTTGGTCCTTTCCTGAGGATTGATTAAAATCCTATATATTCATCCAGGTCACGTGGTTAAACAGAGTAGAAGACGCTTTGCACTGTAGCTCTGATCCTCTCAGAAGGGACAATCCCAATTTGTTCAGCTGTCAGTAACAGGTTGTCACTGAAGTTTACAGCCCGTGGTTGAAATGCACCATTAACTGCGGTTCTTCCAGATTTAACACAAAGGGTGTTGCCATGAATATGTTTAGTCATCGCTCCAGAGTTAAGCATTATGTTGGGATGCCATTACTTCCATAATGATTGACAAAGCCAAGCTGCTCTTGAGATGTACCTCTGTGGCTTTGCTTCAGCTGAAAGGTCAAGAAGTCTAACCAACTGTGATATACATGCACAACACAGGTTGTTATTTAATGTTCACGATTTGCATAAACCCAGGCCAAGCCCTGGTGTTCTCTAATGTTTCCTTTCGGCTCAGCACTAATGAAAGGGGAGCCTCTGACATGATGCCTGCTGAGAAAGCACCTCTCGTGATGGTGCTAAATGCGTGTGCTGCACAATATAAATGGTCTGAACATGCTGTCTTGCTTCAGACCAATCCTTTTCAGTGTTGCTCAACAGTAAATTGCCAGACCAATTTCTTAGCTGTTTTCTTGAAAGAAAAAGCTCCTGCAGTATAAAAATGTGCTCAGCCTTGCTGGGAACTGTGTGACTCTTACAATTTCAGGCTTCAATGAGGCCATCCATCATTGAAATAATTTCAGTTTTCTTTCTCTCACAATTACTTCCCTCATGCCAGCACCCAGGGTACTTTCAATTTAGAGCCATCAAATGGATCAACCCCAGTATTTCGGGGGACAGGTACCTCAATGAGCTCCTGGTATTGAAAAATAACACATGGCATCTGTTCTGGGTCTATTTCCGGAAGAAAAGGAAAAGGATTGAATTCTGTCACTGCTCAGCTCCTGGCCTCGAGGCAAACTTCGATGTTTTCTGCTCGTTGGCCCCATACAGAGATTCCAAAGGATGGTGGCAATTTATGAAGCCTGTCCCACATTCTCTGTAATGGTTCCAAGAGGAGAGAGTTGGTTTAAAGGGGTTCCACGAATAGCCCTGTCTTTTGCTTCAGGAGTGATTCCAATACTGAAAAGAGCTGCTGCTTCAGCAGGAAAACTCTCCCTGTCCCTGATCAGCCGAGCAGCCTGAATATATGAATATCAAAAAGAGCCTCAACTCTTGCTCTATGACAGTCAGGACTGGACACCAAAAACCCAGAGCAGTTTTGCACCGAAGCTCATGGTGGGCTGTGACCCCTCCTGCTGCTCCCTGCCTGCGTGGCATTGCTGCCTTCGGGGCTGTGCAGAGCTGAGAGATCCATCTTCTGGATGGCCCTGTGTTCAAGAGCTAGCTCCACGTCTGAGGGATTTCGCCACGCTTTTTGCCATCCCTCCACAAGGAGATACATGCACACATACTTGCACACACACATGGAGATAACCCTTGCTCACTCTTCCTCTACTTCCTGGACGAAAAGTTTGGAATCTCTTTCCTCCTCAATTATATCCACCTCATCAGTGGACTTCAGAGGCTGCTTCCTGATAGATGTTAACTCATGGCCATTAGATCAACATGTTGTTATTTCCTCATCACCTTATGCCATTGCAAGGTGAAAAATGCATCTCCCAGGCAGCAACGGGAACTACCGAAACATACAGCAATTTATGACTGTCCATTATCGCTTTCCTTAAAGTACTTTCCTAGTACTTTCCATGGGAAGAAGATGTGTATAGCAGAACAGAAAGGCCTTACAAAATGAAGGCCTTTGTTGCCCTTGTAAAATCCTTGCTCACTTGTGCTACTTCAGCTAACCAGAGAGCATTCTGGGAATGACTCAGCTAAACTAGAGGTGAAAAACAAGTTTCATAACTGGAAAACAATTGTTAGAACCAATAAGTTTTCACACTGTGGGGTTGGTGGTTGGTTACACCTGATGCGTGTTCCTGTCGTGGTTTATATTGGTTGGTTAAACACATTTGTTGTGCCTCACAAGTATGCAAACTCATAACAAAGTAACAGTTTAAGAACCCTGGATTTTTGCAATAAAGCGTCTTCACTTAACACCATCTTGTGAAATCCATGCCATTAACCACCGCAGATGTGCAGTTCTAGGATCACCCAAAGGATGACTTTTAGAGTTGCCACAGAAACCACTTCCACTGGGGGCAGGCTCTTGCTGGGCTTCATGAAAGGCATGAAAGGGAATGCAAGACTGGGAGACAGGAGGAATTTGGGAGGAGCTGATTTACCTTGTCAAGTCTGAGAGGGTCAGGGTTGGACCAAGGGTCTGAATTTGAGGAAATGGGCTCCAAATTGTATTTATGTGCACTAGAAGTGATGGCCTATGTTTCCTTGAGTGTCATACAATTAATTTCATACATGCTTTTAGAATGAGCCAAAGTTTCAGGGAACACCCTGGGGACTTCTGGATTTTGGTAAGAGTGGGAGGCAATTCAGTGGCAAACAGAAGCCCACACAAAACCTCTGGCAGCCTGCAAGTACAGCTAGCAGTTTAAACATGATTAAAGTGCTTCCTAGACTGGCTTCAGAGCATTTGGTGGTTTGTGGGGATGACTTATGGGAAAACAATCACCTTGCTAGACTCTGACCAGCCTCCCAGAGCAATCCAGAATGAGATTGTCAAAGACTCAGAAAGAGGAGAGGCGTGGCAGGAGAGGTGGGATATGGAACAGAATGGAGAACACACAGTGACATGGAAGAGAGACAAGGAACATCAGGACAGTCCTACTTTCTACATTAAGGTCAACTGACAAGAGTTAATAATCTGTTTGCTTTTTTATGCTGCAGTGTTTTCACATCACCACCACAATCAATTCTTGCTCCTGTTCAAGGCCATTGGGATCTCTCCTCTCCCTGCTTGACTTCACCACCATCTCAGTCTTTGCTTTTGCAGCTACATCCTTGGCACTGAGGTTCAGCCAGGCTGTCACGATCCCTCCTGGCTTGGCCTGGGAGGACTCAGCAGGTAAATTCAGTTTAGTCCAAGAGAAGAGCAGGGTAATGGGGAGGATTGAGCATTTCCTCTCTGCAACAGGAGAACTAAAGCAGCTTTTGTCTCATCCTCAGTAAGTGGAAGCCACAAGGAGCTGCTCATTCCCTATACACACACACTGAGATGACTAAATCCAGCACTGGGGAGAGGTTTTTAAGCTAAAAAGTGCTGGCATGGGAACAAATGAGAGCAAACCAACCATGAATAAATTGAGGCTGGAAATGCAAAGAAAGTTCACGCCATCCAGAGCAGCAAGGTTGAGCAGCAGCTTGTCCGTGGGAGGAGTGTGGGCAGGAAACCAAATGGCACCCAGGACTCAAGTCAGTGAGCTCCCACGGGAGATGTAACGACTTCAACGGGACTTGCTGACACAGGGAGCTCTTTCCCACCCCATGGAACCACCCCAGTGGGTCCTTACACCTTCAAACCCCTCCATGTGCACAGGAGTCAGCCAAGGTGGCCCCAGGCTTGAGTGAGTAAGGAAGGATGAACCAAGCCCTGGTAGTGCTGGCACAGCCTGTTGTCCTTGAAAAGAATTATAACCAGTTGCAGCTCACTGATGAATGCGGCACTTTTGTGAGCCTGTGAGGGGAATGTGCTGCACAGGGGGAAGGAGAGACTCCGGGCACGGATTTAAATGGATGCGAACATTGACGACATTGTTCTGCTGCATCCTCCCCAGGAGCGAGGCTTCGAAGGTCACCCCTTAGGGCTGAGGCAAATGCAGCTACCTCAGCATGTTGGATGGTCCAGAGAGCCCTTTTGTTTGCCTTAGTGTATTAGTAGGGAAAATTCAGCAGAGAATGGGGTCAGTGAAGGCTTTTACCTGGCAGGAAGCTAAAGGAAAAGGGATCTCCTTTAGGTTATGTAAAAGAAATTTCTCCTATATATGTGTGCATATCCCATACTGAGAACTACAGAAAACTGCCTTCAATACACAGGTGTTCATACTTTTATGGAAGTCAAAACTTTAAAACTACCCAAAGTCCATTGCAGCATTGTGAGAAATTGCTGTGAATTGTCCAAATACTGCTGTTCCAACCCTATAATGAACACCTGAAATAAATACTGTAACAACTGAAATATTAAGCTTATCTGAAAGGACTTAGGCAGGAGCTTTCTTGCTCTGGAATTCTTGCACTTTGAGAAGTGAACATTTCCAGCAAACATCTTGTGTGTGCTGGTGACTTTGGTGCTGACTCTGCTCTCATCATTAAGCAGAGAAATCAGCGTGCTGTGATTTACTGAGAGGTGTGTTATGGTGGGACAGGGTGAAGCTGAAAGAGTCTACGGAAGTGGCTATGGTTTTTGCCTTCCAAGCTGAGTTTGTCTTTAAAACTTAAGCTGGATCCTAAAAGAAAAACAAAGTGCCAAAATAACAGTATTTGGGCTAAGCCTAGCAGTTATTTCATTTTATGGGAGAATCCAGAGCTCAGAATTACATTTTAAGACCTACTGCACCTGAGAAACAAATGATAGCTGGGCTTCTCTTGTTTCTGGATTGGACATTAGGACATGAGATAATTCCAAGTTCTGTCACTGATTTCCCAAATACCCATGAACTTCTGTGTCTTACAGCTCCCCTGGAAAAAGAGTTTAAGAGACCTTTGATCCAGTACCTCCCACAGAGCATGTCAGAAATCAGTTCAAAGGGCTGGATAACCCTTGAGAGTTGAGGAACAGAAAAGCAGAATTAAGGTGAAAGCTGATAAAATTAAAAGCAGCTTGAATAAAAGGAAAGATGAAGTATATCAGAAATACAAAGTTATCACTAGGAGAAATTTTTCTCTTTTCATTTTCTAATGTGAAATTGAAGCTGATTACAACTACTTGAACCATGAAGCCTGATGCTGTTTTTTGTACTCCAACTGGTCCTCTTACTTTTAATCAGTTAAAATTGTATATGGATTTAATTATTAAAAATTACAGTTAGGTTTTAGTACTTTTTCATAATATCTCTTTTTTTGTTGTTGTTACTCTGTTGCCAGGAGCTAAGAAATTATAGTGAAAAATTAAAAGCCTTTAGTATTTTCATCCCTGTAATTTGCTTAGCTGCTGGATGTAAAAAGACAAAAGGAGAATAAATTGCTTGAAAGCCAGTAGAGGCTTCATTTTCCCCTGCCTTTGAGCTACTGATATCACACTGGATACCACATGGGAGGTTTTGGCTGCAAAATTAACATGAGACTATCTGGCACATCCTGAAACACATTATCGAGGCAACTGTCCAGGAAGAACCGTTTAGCAATGAATGCTGAACTACATTGTGATGCTGGTCATTATCAGCTGGCACGTGTTCTACTTCAGCAGGAAACCCTGTGGTCCAGGGGTGAGCTCTGCAAAGGAGATCTCAGATTGCAGTGTGGCAGCAGGAGCCACAAATGCCTGCCTTTGCAACATCATATCAGTCCTCAGTTGTTCTATGGCCTTGTCATGTTTGACTAACTGCTTTTCAAGCTCTCTATTCTTTTCAACTGCAACTTTGTATGCAAATAACAGACATTCAGCCTGGTGTCCAGCATGAATAAGAAGATGCTCTTTAGAGTGTGTCTGAGAAATTGACACAAACTTCCCCCAGTCTTTTAACACTTCCATGGCGTCTGTAGCCTCCCATGGTTTGGGCCCAGTACAAGTTTCCAGCTTGCCCCGCAATGTGCTCCATGGTTCCTGCATCCACACTGGTCACTCCACTGGCGGAGCTACAGCTCGAGGTTCCTTCTTACAGAATATCTCTACCAACGCACTATGGTGTGCTCGCGGCAACAGAAATAGCAAAGACTCTTCTCTAGGGGTATTGTCCAGCACTACCACAAACACAAAGGACTAAAGAGGTTTTTCTAACTGAACTTTAAAAGGACGATTACAATTTACATGCCATGCCTCTACAAGTCTATGGCACCAGTCACACCACAGACACAGAAAACCACTACTAAGTTCCCACATACAACTGGGCACCTGGACTAAATCTTGACCTCCCATATGCCACACACTCACACGGGACAGTGTCTCTCAGTGCAGCTACATGCTTCACTCTCTTGGTGCAGCCCTGCGCTTAGCTGATCAAGCCCTGTTCTTTTCACACACATCACCCCACACACACACACCCACCAGCCTCTCTTGGTGCAGCTATGTGTTTCACTCCCCTGATGCAACCACACACTCCACTGAGACAGGACAGCCTCTCTCAGTGCACCCCTCCACCCCTGAACCCCACCTTATCTCTCCTCCTCTTGGAGTGAAATTTTTTCCAGTTACAATATCATGTCGTGCTTGGCCAGAGGGGGAGATGGGGCCACAATGGCTCATGATATCACCTTCATGCTAACAACAACTCCATTATGCATTGTTCCTCTCCCACAGGTTTACTTCCTGTCGATTGACCAATACATTGTTTTTCTTAAGGGTCGAGTTCCAACCAGATAAGCAATAAAGTTTTCTTCATTGTCTTTTCTTCATTATCTTGTTGACGTGCACAACACCAGACCAAATATGGCAGGGCCTTATATCACCATTGAGACGGGCACGACACACACAGACACACACCAGCAGCTCCAAGCAAAAAGAAGAACTGTCTTTATTACTACAAAGCCTCTTTTACACAATTTCTTAGCACTTGCGTTACACGTTCATTGGCGCCTAACTACATCACAGTCTTATTGGTTACTTATAACTAGCACACATTCCTGCAAAATAACAGACTTCCTCTTGCCACTGCAGAACCTTGCTTCCATTGTTTATGCTTCTTTCTTCTGTTGATGCTAGGATTCTCATGGGTACAAACTGATTGTGTCAAGGTCGATGTCTGTGAGCTCATCAGGCTGTCAGTTCCCACAGTTCCCCCTTTTTGTTTTTCAACCAGAAGTGCTTTAAATGTAAAATGAAAACACTCTATGATGGCTTGTCTAGTTGGAGAATGCGGAATGCCGGTGACATGGTGAACTCCCCAAAGTTGCAAGAATTGTTGGGTGCGCTGAGCTGCATAACCAAAAGGAATGCATATGTGTAACATCAAATAATATCTTCTGGATAATGCCCTTTATAAAAGCTCAGTGAATTCACGTCATTACATTAACAACATATCCAGAATCGTTAATAAAGTAACAGTAAATGTCCTAAAAAGACAAAATTATATTTTTCCACTCATCTATACATATATGACAATAAAGCAAAATGAAAGCAAAAAAGAAAGTACTAAGCATCTTACAATTAATAATATCCATAATATTGCAAAAATCCAGGGTTCTGAAACTATTACTTTGTTATGAATTTACATACTTGTGAGGCACAACAAATGTGTTTAACCAACCACCATAAACCACGATAGGAACACGCATCAGGTGTAACCAAGCACCAACTCCACAGCGTGAGCACTTATTAGTTCAGCTCTTTGTTGTAGTTGCTTCAACATCCTCCACGTTATCTCTGGGTTCACCTGCATGTTGATGGCTGGTGGTGTGTCTTTAGCTGAGCTATGGAGTTGTTGGACTGGTCTTTCTGACCCATGGTACGATTTTAACCCATGTGAGCAGGTAACTGCTTTGGACCTGTTGGTGATAGAACACATGCGTACCCCCTTCCCCAGGTTAGTAAATCATCAGGGCCTTGCAATTTTGGATCCTCACATAAAACTTTTGGAAGTTAGTTCTGCGCCTGCAAACCTTCACAGCAACACCGCTCTGTCAGGGATCAGGACTGACGATCTGCATTCAAAAATCTTGGCTTAAATATTGCATTATCTAATGGCATTATCTAATCGTTCTTGAGGAGCCATGCTCCCCCTTTTTTTGTTTCTGGCAACATGCACTTCTCTTGAATGAACAAAAATAAGCAAGGTAATACATGCACACATGGGGAAGATACATCATCATTTGCGTAAACACTCTACTATCACCCAGAGTCTGCAATTGCTAGGGAGCCCCAGTTCACAGGCAGGGCCTGGAAAACCTTTCCCGGGCAAGGTTTACAAGTTTACCTGGAAGGGAGTCCAGCTTTCGTAAGCCCAAATCAGCAAATCAAAGTGACTTGATTGCATTTTTAATGCAGAAACACCTGGGACTGATGACATACTTCCCAACTAGCCAGGGCCAGGGCTTGGCCAGAGCCTAGGCCTCAACTGGGAGGGTTTCCCTAAAACATCCTACAAATAAGCCTCTATTAATATCAACTGAGAAAGTGTCTTAAAATGATACACTTCTTGCAGATAGCGACACAAGGTTATGTGGAAATATCTAAAGCAGCCGGTGTTGTCATTTAATCTTAACTAAACAGTCAATGGTGCCATAAACAAACTGCAAATAATGAAAGGAATGCACATGTACAACGTCATTTGAAATTAATACTCATTCTCCTGTACCACCTACGGAAGATAAAACTGCAAAGATTGTTATGAATAGTAATATTAATCAACCAATGTAGAACAATTGGACCCATAGAATTGTTGCTGAAACTAAGGATCCGACAAACTGCATGTTCACATGGTTAATTCTTCATCAGGAAGGTTTCAGTTGACTCCATCTTATCTCTATAGCAAAATAACTGTATTGTTTAAAGTAAATAAGCACATTTCAACAGAGCTCAAACTTAACTTCACCCAACCTTGACGTCACTTAAATGTGACAGAAAGGAAACTTAACAGAACTTAAAGTTAACATCACTGAAACTGAACAGAAATGAATCTTAATAGAACCTAAACTTAACAGAACCTTAACAGAATTTGAAATTAACATCGCTTGAACTTAAGTCCACTTAAACTTAACAGAATGTACTTTCAATAAAACTTAAAATAACTTAAATTAACAGAATTTAACTTCAATAGCACTTAACACTTAACGGCACTTAACAGATAACTAAAACTATTTAGCAATTGATTTGTATAGAACTTACTATAGCACAGTAGTATCTCACTTACAGGCCTAACTTACAGATATGAAATACTTAAGAAGTTAGAACAACATTCCTGGTATATTTGCTGCAGCACTTTCACACTGGCATGCACACAGACATAAAGAGTCTGTTCAAGGTTTACCTGTGAGAAAAAATTTTCTTTGAATCCACTGAAGCAGGCCATCTGGATGCCTTTACAGCTTCTCAGTGGGCCCAGGGTTGTGCCTCAAATCTAGCAAAACTAGATTCAAGGATGATAGTGTTACTTTAAAAGTTTCAATAGAACAGAATTTAACTCATTTTGACTCCATCATTACAAGAAAACTACTGAAAACTTGTCATACAACAGTTAAACATCAATGAACAATATATAAGCAAACAATTGAGTCATAAATGAAATAGCAGCAACATGGAACTCTAGAGGGTTGAATTTCTGCAAGATTAACTGGAAAGATTATAAAGGTGTGGCAAATACATCGTGAATGTACACAAATCAGTTTTGAGAATAACCGTTGGTAACTACAAACATTGTTGAAAATGCCTGTTTCACGGTCAGTACTCTTCTGAGATAAGCATAAGTTTCTCAGGATTTTTTCAAAGTGCAGCCTTACCCAGAAAAATGATAACATCGTATGTCTTGGCAAATTGCATTTAAAACCTGCTCAATTCGCAGATGGCAAGACAGCTTCCTATGATTGTCATTACAATAGGTTTGAGATATAAATACTCGTTGTGGTTTGACTCTGGCCAAATGCCAGACACTCACAAATTAATACACCCAGGGCTCATGAGTTGAGATAAGGAAAAACTGGGAGAAAGAGAGGCACCAGGGCATAAAACAGGCTAAAACTTTTATTGTTAACAGAATCAGAGAAGTAAATGAGAAATGAAATTAAACCTTCAAAGACACCATTTTTGCACTCACCCCACTCCCTCCTTCCCAGCAGCTGCACAAGGAAACAAGGCACGGGGGAGGGGGGTGGGTAGGGTAGGTCAGTTCATCACCAAAATGTTTCTCCACTGCTCAGGGGAGAGGAGTCCTTTCTTCTGCTTAGCCATGGGTCCTAAAATCTCACACATGGAAGTCTACCCGACCCTGCCACGTGAGCTTCCTCCACGGGCAGTCAGTTTTTTCCAAAAACTGCTGTGGCATGGGGTCTTTAGTCCATGGATTATAGACCTCCAAGTCAGCTGTTCCATTTCAGGAGCAAGGCTTTTTTTCCTCTTTGCTGAACCACAATCTCTCTCAGGCACCAGCGTAGGCACTTAATTCAGTCTGTAAAAGCCTGTTTCTCCACTGAAACTCCCGCTGGAGTACAGTCTTCCTCCAGGCATTCACCCACTCCAGTGTAGGCTGCACATGAATTTTAAGATTCCCCGTGGACTCCATGGGCTGCAGGGGGACATCCCGCTCCACCATGGTCCTCACTATGGCCTGTAGAAGATTCTTGGCTCCGGTGTCTGGAGCTTCCCCTCCCCCACTTTCTCCACTGACCTTGGTGTCTGCATTGTTGTTGTTTCCCCTCACATATTTTCACCACCTCCTCCTTCTCCGACTAAAAGAAGTGCGTGCCCCCCAACCTTGGTCTCTTCTTAAATATGTTTTCACAGAGTCGTAACCAACATTTCTAATTGGCCCAGCCTTGGCCAGCAGCATGTCCATCATTTCAGAGCCACCAGGGATTGGCTCTGTTTGACATGTTCACAGGAACCATTTTCTGCGCTCCCCAAGCTGCCACTAGCAAAAACTGGGGCAAGCAAAACTAACACAATACTTAAGGAAAAAACATCAGGGACATAATCGTATAATACTGCCATAATTTTTGCACATGTAACTTAGTGTTGTGTTTGTATAGAACTGACACGTATACAAGCAGCTGCAGTCACGGTTTTAACTGATTCTAAAGGAGTGTGCTGCTGTATACTTCACTGTGACCTCTCTGCTGTAAGAGCAAAGAATATTAAGAACTTGGGTGCTGAGCAGATAACTGGGCAAGTCTATTTTGTGAGATGGTGTCACATTCAGTCACTTTTCTAGGCAATCAGTGTACTTAAACTGTTTTGATATCTAGCTCAATTTCAATCTATAAGTGTTAAGGAAGAACAAATACAGTGGAAGCACTGAACAGCTGTCCTAATTGAAAATGCTGTCACGTGTCTTCATGGCAAAACAGTTGCATTTAAATGGTATGATTAATGCTGTACAGGCAAACTGGTAAAGCTGTCTCTTTTCACAGCAGAGAATCTTGAGCTAAGTATATCTGATTCCCAAGTAGCTTCTGCAGATAACATATATGGGCTTAAGTGTAGCATGGGCCTCACAGAGTTAATTGGTCCCAGTAACTTTCATAAATTATTCAATGTTTCAACATCAGGCTTTAAAGTTTGTTGCAATGGCTTTACATCTTGTCCAGCTAATATTCACCCTACATATTCCAAGCAGGGGTCTACCGAATTGTCAGGAGCTACCTGCATCTATGCTGCGTAAAATTAAAATGCCCAATAGGATAGTGAGAAACAATGCTCTGAGGAGATAGCCGGAAAATTTTGCAATGCTACTCTGCTGATTCCTTATGGGATCACAAAAAACTGGTGTGTTCCAGGGACTAATAGAAGGAATTATGTGTGCTACCTGCAAGTATCTTTTCAAAATCACACAGCTGGAGTCCCAGCCATCCTCTAAACATTTCGTTGGACAGTTGCCAACTCAGCTCTATGAACTAAAGTCTTAAATTCAGGGATAGCCTTAGAACAAAAAATATGGTTCCTGTAAAAGACAGACATTCAATTTTAAGTTATATAGTGGGTTTTCCCTTCAGAAATCTGGATTTAAAAGTATTGTAATATGTAACCAAAGTACACAAAATATGGGCTCTTCAGAAGAAATATACTGTGCTAGTGGAATTCAGCAAAATTAGAAAGCTTGTGGAATGTCTTAAGAGAAACAGAGATAGTGAGATGTGTTGGGGAAGGGGAGCTGAAATTTATCCACAATAAAGGCTGTAAATAAGGCAGATTGTCATGATTTCATACACCGATTCAGTAGAGGTGATCTAAAATGTATTGGGAAAGGTTAAACTGGCTTAAACAATGTACATTTGGCTAAGACTCCATGTACATCAGAGGTAATAATAAACATTAATAAACATTAATATAAAACACTTTCAAAACTACTCAGCCACAAATCTGGCCAATGCCCAACTCATTAACCAAGTTGTTAGACTCATTGCTGAAATGCTTTCTTGTTGCAAAGAGTGGAAACAAATTCAAAATACAACTCAGTTGCACTAATTAAGAAGGCACTTTGAAAACACATTCACGAATCGACCTGTGCAGCCCTGGAGGGTCCCCACAGGCTCCCCAGACCAGTGCAGGTGCTCGTGTCCGCTGCTGCCAGGCACCCGCCTGCTCCCCCGTTGTCACTGCTTTCTGCGGCTGGGAGAAGCACAGTGCGAACCGAGCTGGGGGAGCCGTGTGGGGGAAAGTGCGGAGGGGAAAAGTGGTGGGGCTGGTCCATGTCCCTTCTGCTCCTGTTGCCGCTTCTTCTGGGCAGCTTTTCTTGCCTTCCCGGAGAACAACATGCTGGGTCAAGCCGAGGGGCAGAGCAGGGCTCTGGGAGTGGGCCTGCCAGAGCCCTGCGCAGATGGGATGCCTCTGCCCAGTCCAGGGGACACGCAGAACACTGCGAGCTTCGCTCAGTGAGTAGTGGTCCTGCGCCTCCGCTGTAGGGGGAGGAGGGGGGGGCATGGGGAGGAACAGCGGCACCGCTGTAACCAGCACTGCCAAAAAAAAAAACCCAATCCATCGAGCAGGGCCCGTGAAGACGGATGTTAACATCAAGGCTACTGTCATTAAAAAAACAGTTACAGAGTTCCGCACGGAATAATAAAAGGTGCTCCAATGTGGAGAATATCTTGCAATACTCTTAAACTGCACCGATGCTTTGGGATGCCTCCAGGTTCCATGACTGCGCCTTTTAGGCAATACCAACAGAATAGGATCCTGCATAGAAGCAGTCGTAGAGGGGAGCGGAACGGGAGGAGGACAAGGCAAAGGGAAGCGGCTGCAGCGAAGGGGTCGGCTACTGGGGTGGTGACAGCAGCAGTGACTGTCGCTTCTCTATCGGCTTTTAATTGCAGCAACGAGTCCCAAACCAAGTGCCACATCGTTAGCAATTTTGTGGCTATTTCGTCCTCCTGTTGTAGCTGTCTCCTATAACGCTTGCCCTGCCTTCTCCCACGATTCGACAGAAAAGGCAGTCTGTACATTCAATCTCACCCTGTTTCTCTTCTATCACTTTTAAAGCGTCCAGCACCACCCTCGAGGTAGTCATCAAAGATTTGGCAGTTTCGTCCCTTCGGGAAGCAGACTCAAAATTAAGTTGCCCCACTCACTCCCAGGTTGTTGCACTAAAGGTTTTCTCTGAGGTAGCTTCTAAGCCCTGGCTTTTGCACCATAACAACAGAGCCTTCAACGTATGCTTATCATACTTAATACCATGTTTGGCTAGCATAAATGTCCAAATATTTGCAATTGCCTATTCTTCTTGGGTTACTTGAGATCCCATTATCCCCAGTGGCTCACCTCAAGGGTTGTAAATCGGTCTGGACCATGGCAGCTCTACACACCACTCTAGTTCTGCTGGGGCTCTGTCTCCTGCCGCTCTCCCTGCCACCTGACTGTTCTTAGGCAGCCACCTGGAGCCGTCGTATCATGTTGGGGTCACCAGATGTCGCTGTTGAGATGGGCACGACACACACAGACACACACCAGCGGCTCCAAGCAAAAAGAAGAACTATCTTTATTACTACAAAGCCTCTTTTACACAATTTCTTAGCACTTGCGTTACACGTTCATTGGCGCCTAACTTACTACATCACAGTATTATTGGTTACTTATAACTAGCACATATTCCTGCAAAATAATAGACTTCCTCTTGCCACTGCAGGACCTTGCTTCCATTGTTTATGCTTCTTTCTTCTGTTGATGCTAAGATTCTCATGGGTACAAACTGATTGTGTCAAGGTCGATGTCTGTGAGATTGTCAGGCTGTCAGTTCCCACAGTCTTAAACACTACTTCAGGTCCCAGATACAAGCAGTAAGCAGGTCAAGGGTAGGGAATGGGCATGAAAGGGAATGCACATCAATGGTGATTTAGCAGGGCAAGGCAAGGCAACTGCTGGGTTTGCAGGGCAAGGCAAGGGAGAGGTAGGCAAGGCAAGGAGAGTCCTAGAAAGCGAAGGAGAGGCAAGGCTGGACCTGCTAAAATGGGTAGGGAAGTCAAGGTGGGGTTGGGTAAGCAAGTCAATGCAGGGCAATGGAGGGAAAGAAGGCCATGGGAAGGCTACAGAGGGGACAGCAAGGCAATGCAAGTTGTGGGGAAAGAAGGAAAAGGAAAAGAATGGTCAGGAATGGCATAGAAATGCAAGGTTCAGTAGGAAAGGCAATGTACAGGAGGGGGAGGTAACCCAATAGGTGTCCTAGGAGGAAAATCCATGCACAGTAAGGCCAAGAGTAAAGAGGAAGGGAAGTCAAGGTGGCAGACGGGTGAGTTCAGCTGAGAAAGAAAGGAAGTGCAGCTCCAGTGTGTGAAGTTTGTAGGGTGTAAAGTGAAGGAAGCTGTCATTTGATTGTGGAGGGAATGGACATTTTCAAACTTAAGCACTAAGGTCCAAGCAACCTTTTCCTCTTGGCACATCTGTGCGTGCGAGATGTAACCAGAAATTTCTTGGTTTAGATTCAGACTGCAAGCAGGACACAGAATGTGATAGTATGAATAGCTGGGAAGGAGAGCGCATGGCATCGGCGCGTTTCGACAGAAGCACTTTGTCTGTACAAGAAGGAGATGGTCTTATGGGACTCCAGCAATATGACAATATACTCAGCTGAGAAGCAAAGTACAAAGCTTCAGTGTGTGCTCTGAAGAGGAAAGGCCGCAAGGAAAAGGCAAGGGGGCAGGTCAGCGAAAGCTTTCTCTCCTGGCCCATTGAGCTGTTTGCAGTGGAACTGCTGTTTGGTTTCGCTAAGGACTCCGCGACACTGAGAGTGTGCGTTCTTACATGGAGCTGAGAAGGGAAGTGAGAAGCACCCGTATGTCTGGCAGAGTTTGTAGGCTGCAAGGGGAAGGTGAAGGCCAGGCCTGGCTTTTGGCTGTGAGAATTGTTTTAAGGAAGCAGCTGCTGGATGTTTTAAACTTTTTGGGATCTGAGAGAGTGAAAGACTATGCTGGTACCTAATTAAAGATTGTTGATCATCTGGCTGAATCTATTACATAAACCAGGACAGGGATATTCCCCCTTTCACCCCAGTTTTTTTGCGTTTTTATTGAGCAGCCTTTTTTGAGGATACTGTGAGATGCCTTGCCTTGAAA
The DNA here is from genome assembly GCA_013397935.1 of Dasyornis broadbenti. Taxonomy (NCBI): domain Eukaryota; kingdom Metazoa; phylum Chordata; class Aves; order Passeriformes; family Dasyornithidae; genus Dasyornis; species Dasyornis broadbenti. Next base: position 390,844 of record VZRN01006222.1, read on the forward strand.
ACTAGAAGTGCCTCAGTTCACCCTCTAAGAAACATGGAAAACAGCTAAAGTCAATTTCAGAATTGCCCTGAGCAGAGCAGAGCTGGTGTTTCAGTACCTGAAATTACCATTGAAAATACTGTATTATGCAAACGTGTGAAATATAGGAGCAGCTTCATCTTATTCTTATTGGAGTCATTGGAAGTTTTGC
>VZRN01006223.1:6498-18328 GCA_013397935.1 Dasyornis broadbenti
GGCTTCTGCTCAATGGGTCTCCACTCCTCCCCTCGGACTGCGGCCTGTGGGATTGGGAACAGTGCCAAGGAACAGCCCTCACCCCAAAAAGGCGCTGTTTGGGGCAGGGAAAGCACAGCAGGGACCAGAGTGGGGGGAGGACCACCCTAACCTTAACCCTTGTCCACACCTCCCACTCAGAACCGGGTTTTCCTGCAGCCCTGCCCGGGAATGCTCTTGGAATATGCGTGGAAGTACCAGCCCATGGGTTTAGGGATGCCCTCCTCTCCCAGGCCCCCCAAAGCCCCTCTGCACTCACCAGCAGGTAGATGCCGCTGGCAATGCCCAAGCACACGGTGCCCAGGATGGTGGAGAGCAGGAAACCAGCAGGGACGGCCAGGCTGTGACAGAGATTTGGGGTTCAGAGGGGGTTTTGGGGTGCTCAGCCCCAGTCCCGACCCCGCACCCCACTCACGCGGCGTGAAGGATGGCTCGGATGTAGTAATTCCTCGTGAGGGGCCCGAAGAGCTTCACCACGGCTGTCAGGTACTTCTGGCCACTGCAGGGTGACATCGGGGTGTCACAGGGGGTGTCCAGCCCCCAGAGACCCCCATCTCTGCATTGTCCTGCAAGGAGCATCCCAAGGGAGCCACCCCCGGGATCCAGCTCTGCTCCCACCCCATCACTCCCATTGCCAGTGCCACATCCCTGTGTTTGGGGGGTTCCAGGACTCCCAATTCCAGGGGTGCAGGGGGGACACACCACTCACCACCTCTCCATGGTGGAGCCCTTTTGCCGCTTGCTCCTGGGATACTCGAGCAGGCAGACCAGGACGCCTGCCGCGCTGCCGAGGGGTCAAGGAAAGGCGGGATCGGACCGGGAACAGCCCCAGGGAACAACCCTCATCCCAAAAAGGGGCTGTGCGCGGCAGGGAGAGCACAGCTGGGAGTGGGGGAGGAGGATGTGACCCCCTGTCCGTGCCGATCAGGGTTTTCCTGCAGCCCCGCCCCGGGAACGCTGCCGGGAAGGATACATGGAATACGCCGCGAAGTACCAGCCCTTGAACTGGCCCGCCACGGCCACGATCCCGCCCGTCAGCAGGACTGCGGGAACAGCCGGGATGGAGGGATCCGGTCGGGCCAGGATACCGACCCCCAGCCCGGGATACAAACCCCAAACCCAGGACACAACCCCCCAGCTCACGATATGGCCCTCCGAACTCAGGATACAAACTCCCAGCGTGGGACACAGCGCCCCGCAAATCCCAGACCGGGGATTCTGGCCCTGGGGACTCTGACATAGGGGACCCGCTGGATTCAGGGAAGGGAACTGGGGGGGGTCCGCGGCCCCAAGGACTCCAACACGCGGGATGCCGGGAAGATGCTGCGTGCGGGACTCCCTGGATTCAGGACAGGGAACTGGGGAGCTCCAGGCTCAGGCGGTTTTGGGGAGAGGTTTTTGGCCCCGTGGCCGGAGCAAGAAGAGGAAGAGAGGAGAGTGGAGGAGGAGAGGACGGAACCGAGCAGAAGGCAGAGAAGGAAGAGAAAAGGAGGAAGCGCAGGCTGAAGCCCCACTGGGACGGGACTTTCCGGCCGTCCCCGGCGCCTCCCGCCCGCATCCCCCGGCAGCCCCCAGCGGCCCCCGGCCGGTGGCACCGGGACCCATCCCCAGCCCCCCGGGGCCGTGTCTAGGGACATCCCCGGGGCTCAGCATCCGTTCCCTGGGCTCAGCACTCCCAGCCCGCCGGGCGCTGACTCCCTCCAGCTCCCGGGGACTTTCTGGAGGTCCCGGCCCCACCCCCACTCGTCCAGCCCCGGCCTCCCCACAAGCCCCCAGCCCCCGCTGTCGCCCCGCACTCACTGAGCCCGGCGGCGAGCGCCTGCTCGTTCGCCCACATGGCCCACTCGATCTGCCCCATGGCCCCCGGCCCAAGCGCCTTCGGCTACTCCCGGCTCCGCTCGGATCGGTCCGAACGGGTTTGGCTGCTCCCGGCCCGGTTCGGCGGGGGCCGAGCGGGGTCGCCTGGGGTCAATCGATCGAGTTCGGCTTCGCTCGGCTCAGCCCGAGCGACTTCGGTTCCTCTGGGCTCAACCCGGTCGGTATCGGCGCGCTCGGCCCGATGGAGTTCGGCGGATCCCAGCCCCGTTCGGCTCGGCCCGTCCCGGTTCGGCTCCGCTCGGCCGGTCCCGACCCGGAAGGCGGGTGCGGAGTTACGAACCGCCGGCCACGCCCCCTTCGCATTGACCACGCCCCTTTCACACAGGCCACGCCCCCGCGGGGACACGGCACCGAGCCGGGGCCACCCCGGGGCCACGGGACATGTGGGGTGACAAGGATGGCGCGGAGGAACAGGCCCAGCCCGATCCAGGGGGACAGGATCAGCCCCAGGGACGCAGGGACAACAGGGGCCATGTGGGAGGACAGGATCAGCCCCAGCAGGGACAGGGGAAGGACAGGGGGTGTGCGATGTGCGCGAACAGGATCAGCCCCAGAAGTGACAACTTCGGGGCATATGGGACAGGAGATGGGACAAGGGACACGGGGGGACAGGGGTCCTGTGGGGTGACAGGGCTATGTGGAGGGACACAATCAGCTCCAGGGACTGTGCCCAGCTCCTGTCCCCATCCCCAGCACCACACACAGAACCCGACACCCCAAAACGGCGATGGGAGCCAGGAAATCTCTATTTCCTTACAAAAGAGTAAAAACCAGCCCCGAGGCCACATCCTGCCCCAGGGCTGGGGACAGCTTGGCAGCAGGCCTGGCTCAGGGTCCTGAGCCCCGCAGGTGGCACCAGCAGAGCCTCCCCAGCATGTCCCGGCTGTTCCCAGAGTGTCCCAGGGTGTCACCAGGGTCAGGCGCGGCTCCGGGGCAGTCCATCTGCTCCCAGGAGGTGCTGGCTGGGATCATCCACGAGCTGGGGACCAGGACCAGGCTGTGGGGCACGACACAGGTCAGAGACACGGGTCAGGGACATCAGGGAGCCCCAGTGCCTGCAGGGACCCCCCCACTGGGGCTGAGGGGCAGCTCTGGGCCCCATGGACCCCAAAAGGTCACCCCCTGGGTCATGCCAGCAGGAATATGTCCAGGAATAGGGCCCTGCACACCCACCTGGGGATGGGAACAGGGGTGGGGTCCCACCACACCCCTGGGGCCAGGATGGGGTCAGAGGCTCCCCACGAGGCTGTTCAGATGCATTCCCCCATGCCACACTCCCCCTGCCCCTCACCTTGGTGTGCAGGATGTACTGGACAGCCCCCGGCACTGGCTCGGTGACCACGGCGGCCACCAGCTCCTGTGACAGCACGGCCGAGCCCACGGGCAGCCCCCGGACAAACCTGTGGCAGGGCCAGCACTCAGTCCCTGTGTCCCCCACATCCTCCGCCTCGTCCCACCCCCAGTAAGAGGTGGCACTGCCTTACTGGTCCCCGTTGGTGGCAGGGGGGAAGCTGCGCCTCACCACCTCCACAAACTCGGCCACGGTGTCAGCCAGCGTGAAGATGACGGCGTTGGGGCCAGCGTCGAAGGTGTAGGCGACCTGTGGCAGAGTTGAGGGGGACATGGGGACCTGGGGAAGAGCCACGGTGCTGTGGCACCCCTGGAGCCCCCGCTGGTACCTTGGTGAGGCCGTGGTGGGCGTTGTAGCGATGTGCCAGCGCGATGATGTGGCGCGACAGGTCGGTGAGGTAGAAGATGGGCGGGAAGGTGTCGAGGCAGGTGGCGTGGAACTGGTTGCTGTCCCTCATGGCCAGCTGGCCAAAGCCCTCAAAGTCCCGCTCCCGGATGTGCCGCATCATCTGGGCCAGGCGCTCCGGGACCACCACCTCTGCCCGGTGCTGCCACAGCAGGGGGGTCACTGTCAGCCCAGTGACACCCACAGCAGGTGGGTTGTGGTCACCCCAATTCAGTGTGGGTTGTGGTCACCCTGAATTTGGTGATACCCACATGAGTCAGGTCACTGTCACTCCACAGCACCATGACCCTTTGGGTGTCACTCCACGCCCTCCAGTGCCATTCTAAGGGAAAGGGGACCCTGTCCCTGCCCGGCCAGGACAAGTCCCATGTCCCCATACCTTCAGCAAGGGACTGGTCTCCACGCTGGTCTGCATCCCCGTCGTGCTGCCCACTGGCTTCTTCTCCCCACTGACCTGGGGGGACACAATCAGTGGGACACAGCCCCTCCTGAGCCCCCCGAGTCCCAAATCCCCTCCCAGCCCCTCACCACCAGAACAAGGACACGGAGCTCCGGCCAGTGCGTCTCGGGGGCCACTTGGAGGGCCACGCTGTCGGTGCCATCGGGGCGCTCCCCACGCTGCCACTGCACGAAGCCCCCGAACATGCTGCGGCAGGCACTGCCCGAGCCCCGCCGGGCCACTTCCGACAGCTCCTCCTCCACGCCATAGAGCCGGGCCAGCGCTGACACTGCGGGGACAGGCAGAGGGGACACCCCTGTCACCCCTCCTGGTGCTACCAGAGCCGGGCCAGCGCTGACACTGCGGGGACACGCAGACGGGACACCCCAGCCACTCCTGCCACACCCCCCCAGCAGCTTCCACGCCACACAGCCACAGGTGAGGGACAGGTCACAGCAAGGGGACACCCCTATCACCCCTCCCAGCATCACAGAGGGGACAGATCAGAGATGGGGACACCCCGCCACCGCAGTGTCCCGTCCCACACGCACCCAGGCAGGCGTAGCCGGCGGCAGACGAGGCGAGCCCGGCGGCTGTGGGGAAGTTGTTCTCGGAGGCGATGTGGATTTTGTAGGAAAGGCTGAGCGCGGCCGCGTCCTCATTGCCCCCGCGGCGCTTCCGGGCCAGGCGCCGCACTGTGGGGACAGCAGGGTCAGGGAACAGCGGGGACAGCGGGGACACCCCCGGGCAGGGGACGCTCACCTTCGCGCAGGCAGGCCTGGACTCGCGGGTGCCCCACGTCCGCCTCCTTCCCGTTGAGCCACAGACGGTCCTCCGTGAAATCCCGGCTGGCGGCCGCTGTCGTGGTGGTCTTGAGCTGTGGGGAGAGGGTGAGAGGCTCAGCACGGCCGGGCACGGCTGGGGGCTGATCCTAAACCTGATCCTGACCCACCTGGTCCTGGTGCAGCGTCACACTCAGAGAGGAGTTGATGGGCAGGATGAGGTCGGTGTCACGCTTGCCCCCTACAAGAGAGCACGGCATGGCACAGCTTGGAATGACATAGCACGGCTTGGAATGTCATGGCACAGCCAGGAATGGAATGGCAAGAAAGCACACAGTGCAGCATGGTCTGGCCCGGCACAGTGCCACCTGTCACGGCATAGCCGGACACACAGCAAGTCCGGAATCTGTGCCTCCGTACCTCCCGTGCCCCCGTGCAGGAGCCAAACCCACCCTCGTCCCGTGGTGGCCCCGGCACTCACAGTATTTGATGACGGCGATGTTCACGGGGGCCGTGCAGGTGGCCATGGCCAGCACCCGCTCCGCCGCCATCGCCGCCGCCACTGCCCGGCGGCCTCAGGCCCCGCCCCCGCGCCATGCATGTGGCCATGGCGCGCGGAGGGTCCCGCATCGCCATTGGTCGAGAGCGCAGCGCCCGGTTCCCAACAGCCAATGGCAGCGATCGGACCACGGCCGGCCCCGCCCCCTCAGGGCGCTGGGCTGGGCCTGCGGGGCGCCATTTTTGAATTGGGCAAGAACTGCGCATGCGCTGACGGTGCCGGCGCTCTCGGTACCTTCCCGCTTCTGGTCCCGGTGTTCCCGGTACCTTCCAGGTTCTGCTCCAGATACCGCTCCCGGTGCTCTCCACACCGCTCTGCCTCCACCACCCCACTGTCACAGCGTTATCCAGTGCCCTCGGTGTCCCCAGTCCCCAAAGCATCACTTCTCCCAGTTACCCCAGCACCGCTCCAGTGCTCCCAGTAGCCTCAGCGTTCCCAAACCCCACGCAGCCTCCACACTCCAGTGCTCCAAATATCCCCAGCGCTCTCTGAGTGCTCCCAGACCCTTCAGTGCCACCAGGATCCCAGTGCTCCCAGCACCCCTTCGCCCTGGGGAGGCCATGCATGGATGAAACTGCCTTTATTGAGAAAAATGGTTTGCTACAAATACGTCATCGAGTTAATTTTTCTTCAAAAAACAGGACGGCTCGTTAAAAGTTCTAATTATGCAAAAAAGTGGTGGGTGACACACTGACGGGCACAGCCGGCGGGATCCCTGGCACAACGGGATCCATGGATCCACAGCACAGAGGGATCCCCATCCCGGCATGGCCTGGCCCCTCACACTCAGGGCCTTAAAGTGCTTTACAAAAGCAGCTCTTGCTGCCCCTGCTCTGGCTCTGTGGGGCAAAAAGAATAAGGAGGAAAGTGGGAAGGAGCCCGAGGTTAACAGTGCTGGCCTAAAAGCAGGGAGCTCTCATAGAGGTTGCTCCAAGAGCTGAGAGTTCCAGCTGAGCACAGGACAGGGAAACCCTCCTGGAAGATGCCAGGGCTCTCCATCCCACCAGAAACATCCTCCAGGTGCCAGCAATGCCGGGCAGGTAAGAGACGATCCCAACCCTCCTCGCTGGCCTGGCTCCAGAAAGGGGAGCAGCCCTTTCCCTGCCCTGCCAGGGGAACAGAGGGTTCCCTGCACGCTCCTTACGGGGCTGTGGATCCTAAAATCATCCAGTACTACTAAAATCAAAATAAAAACCAAGCCAGTATTGCTAGAGCACAGCTGGAGCCAGGTTTTGGATAAACCTTGGGAATTCTCTGAGCAGGGAGATGCAGAGGGAGCTTCTCTGACCCTTTTTCCCTGGAAATCCTGCAGGAAGGCAGCACGGCAGGTCTTGGGAATCACCCCCTCCCTCAGCTCCATCACTGGGAGCCTTGGGCTCATCCCATGGCCGGTGCCATCTCCCTCCCACCCTCTCCCAGCCCTCCAGAGCCAACTCCACCAGCAGCACGCAGGGCTGAGAGGAAGGGGATGGCGGGGGCAGGTCACCAGGATGCTGTGGAGCATCTTGGATCGACAGTGCCCTGTTCCCAGGGAGAGATTAGAAAAGGGAGATGCAATCTCTTATTTCTGGGGGGAAAAGCAGCTCAGTGTTGGGGCTGGGATCCTGCACGGACAGACATTCCATGGGCAACCAGCACCTGGATCCAATCCAGCTGCTCTGTGCCGAGTGCCAGCATGGCACAACGATCCTGCCTGCTCCCTCACAGGCAGAGGGATTCTGGTGAGGGAAGGGGAAGGCCCAGAAATATCCAGGAATGGCCCAGAAAGATCCCTGCACTTCCTCCCACCTCAGAGTCCAACCCGCCGCTCCGGGATCCAGCTCCTGCCTCCTGCCCCATTCCCAATCCACGTGTCCATTTGCTTGGGTTATTTTTGTAAAAAATAAACTTTCTTAATAATGTTCCATAAAAATACTCTTGTCCCGGGTGACGGCTATTGCAGTGTGAAGAGGAACAGCTTCTGATCCCGCTCTAGAAAACGTGGAAAAGGCTTCACGCCGCTTCGTGTAGAAAAACGCAAGGATTTGGTATCCCAAGAGCCGGTACAAAACGAGGAAGGGGAGGGTTTCCCTGGATGCTGGATGCCATCCTCGAGGGCTCCTCTGAACCACTGTTCAGTCTCATCCCGGGATTCAGGTGAAAGAGGCAGCTCCAGCCTCCAGCACGGCGGTCAGGGCAGCCTGACATCTCTAGAAAAATCCTTGGAGAGTTTAAAAAAAGATGCTCCGTGCCGTCTTCCTCCTTTTTAAAAGGATGTGGCTGACTCCAGTCCCAAATTAGGGTGTTTTGCATCCAGTCTATCAGTTCAGGTACCTATTCTGTTGCAACAGAGAGCAGGGACGAGCGTGCCAAAAAGCATCTAATAATAAATAGATCCGGACACAGGGATGTGCTCCCAATACGGATGTGAAATGCCTATCCAAGGATTGGTCCCCACCCCGCGGCGCCGGCTCCCCTCTCCAGATGTCTCTGCTCACTCACTGTGACACTGAAGAGGCTCCACCTGCTTAAACGAGGTGGGATTTGCCCGGAGAGCGGCGGGAAGGGAGGCAGCAGCGGGGCTCTGGAGGGCTCCGTGTCTCCCGGAGTGTGCAAAAGGAGCCGGGGCAGGGAGAGGGATCAGCCTCAGTTCTCGGAGAGGGACAGAGCCAGGGCTGCCTGCAACGCTGCCTCCTCATCGATGTTGTAATCCTGAAAATCAAACAGGGAAGCTCAGGAGAGCTGGCACAGCCAGGGCACTGTCCACATGGAGCCCTTCCCACCCCTAGCAGCACCACGGAGCCTCCATTCCTCTGGTTCACAGCTCCCAGGAATGCCACCCGTGCTCTCTGGAGTGCCCATATCCCTTCCTGGAATCTCACCCCTGCCAGGAGGGATGGAACATGCCCACACAAGCTGAGGCCAAAGGGTGATGCCTTCTAGCAAGGCCAGGGGTTTTTCCAGCACTCCAGGTCAGGTTTATCCAACAGCACAAATCTCCTGAAGTCAGGATGTTCCTGGGAGTTCTTTTCCCTGGCATCTACCCAATGAAAGCAGGATGGGAACAAAGCCTCCCCTGAGGCCAAGCCTGAGCCATCACAATTCCCCCCCACACAGGAGGGATCAGGGACCCCCCATGTGCAGCAACCAGACCCCCCCCCAAACCCCAGGGCTGGGCTGGTCCCCTCCCGCTGCTCCTGAAACCTCCAAGAAAAGGGATTTTGTCTCAGAATTCCTCAGGGGAAGAGTTTAATGGAACAACCCATCTTTGTGGAGAACAGGAACAATTCCCTCCCCTCCTGGTATGTGAGGACACACAGGGTGCGAGGGTGTCACGGGTGGGACACACGTGTGCTTCCCACGGAGCCCAAGTGAGGATGTGTCCCCATCCCAGCAGGATGGGCTGATCCTGGCACAGGAAGGGAAGGGCTGGTTTCATCTCCTGGCACAGGACACAGGGAGGGAAGTTTCCCCTTTTTTGGCTCAGGGTCACACTCACCACGAAGGTGTCGTAGGAGAACTTGTGCCTGTGGAGCAGGTGCTGCAGGAAGTTGGCGCTCTTGTAGCTGGGATCACCCCAGGGCATGGCCGAGCACACCGGGCACACCTGCAGGGACAGGGACATGGAATGGTGGCATCTGGACAGGGACCCCTCTGCCTCAACCTCCCAGGGCCTCACCACCCTCACAGGGAAGGATTTCTCCTCAATATCCAACCCAAACCTACTCTCTGGCAGTTTGAATCCATTCCCCTTTGTCCCGTCACTCCAGGCCCTTGTCAAAGCCTCTCTGCACCTTTCCTGAAGGTCCTGGAAGGCCACAATTAGGTCTCCCCGAAGCTTCTCTTTTCCAGGCTGAACAATCCCAATTCTCCCAGCCTTTCCTCATGGCAGAGCTGCTCCATCCCTCTGCTCAACTTGGTGATCTCCTCTGGAGTCGCTCCAACAGCTCCATGTCCTTCCTCTGCTGAAGATCCCAAGTTCCCCACCTTGGTCAACCCAGAGGGAACAGGGAGAGGAAATCCAGCATCACCTGGTTTGCAGGAACAGGGGGATGGAGGCAGCTCATTCCAGGGAGCCTCTTACAAAGCAGAGACAGATCCCGAGCTCCCAAAGGGATTTAAAACAGCTGGAACACAGCTGTGCTTCCACACCCATCCACGCTGTGGCCTAGGATGCTGCATCAGCTGGGGTGTGTTTGGATTTCCAGAGTTACCCCACACCTCCCAGCACCCCAGCATCACTCACTCACCACTTTATTGGGGTCATTCCGGTGGTTTTCCATGCAGTGCTTCACCAGCTCCTGCTGGTCCAGGTTCCGGGCCCCGCAGTACGGGCACACGAACGTGGAGCGGTTGGGAATGTTGCTGAACAGAGCAAGGATGAGCTCAGACCCCCAGGGAAGGGGCTGGGTTGATTCCTTCCAAACTAACCCAGCAGAGGTTTGTGACAGCAGAAGCCAGTCCAGCCCCTTCCCACCCCAGCTCCCTGCTGTGGTGGCTCCTCCATCCCACCCCACGCTCCGAAACCCGGAGCAGCAGTGCCAGGAGGGAAAAGATGCTGATCTTCCTCCCAGGGAAAGGTACAACACAGACCTGGATTTTAGGGCATGCAAGGAAGGACACGCTTCCCTACCCGAGGCACAGGAATACCTGGGAATAGGCTGGGATGTGCGGACAACTGGAACAAACTTGGGGCAGTTGGCCATCTGCTCCTGCACCTTGGCGCAGGACGAGACGTGAGAGCGCATTTTGGCCAGGGTCACCTGGAGAAGGAGGATAAGAAACATCGCTGGAGCTGCAGGAACACCTGCCAGGAGCCAGCCCTGGAGCTGGCTTTGCTCAGCTGAGGTGGGAGTGCCCTCTGCTCCATGTGGGATGACCCACAGCAGTGGGAATGCTGCTTCCTAACAGGATGGGGATTTGGGGCTGCAAAGATCCTCACAGGTTCTGTCCCTTGTTCCTGGGAGCAGAGCCCGATCCCCCCGGCTGCCCCCTCCTGTCAGGAGCTGTGCAGAGCCACAGGGTCCCCCCTGAGCCTCCTTTGCTCCAGGCTGAGCCCCCTCCAGACCCTTCCCCTTCTCTGGACACACTCCAGAGCAGGATGGGGACCATGGGGACGAGCAGCTTTACCTTCTTGCTGCAGCCTCTGCAGGGAGCCTTGTAGGACGAGAGCTGCTTCTCCACGCTGGAAGCCTTCTCCACCTTTTTGGGATCGAAGGGCACGCGGCAGAGCGGGCACAGCGGGGAGGGCACCTGCAGGCAGGGCTGCAGGCATTCCCCACAAAACCTGGGAGCACAGAGCGGCCCTGAGCACCCCGGGAACAGTAGGATCCCTACTCCCCGGGATTCCCAACACCCCAAAACCCAGGGATCACCATCCCTACTGGGAACACTGGGAGGTTGGAAGGGGGTGAGTCCCCAAGGAGCTCCCTGCACGCATAGATGACTTGACCGCTCCAACGTTAGATTTGAAAGGAGACAAACAAAATCTGTGCTGAGTATCCAGGCCAGGCAGGAGCCTGGATCCCCTCCTTCCAAGGTCCTTCTATCCCCAGGAGCAAAGGAATCCAAGGGCTGAAGAATCCCAGCAGCCCAGAGGAGGCAAATAAGGCACCAACAGGCACAAGGCACAGGAGCCCCATCCCCAAAATCTAATTCTCCTGGCATTCCTGTACCCTCTTACCCAGCTCCAACCATCAGGAACAGGGAATGAAACACCCCAAAGCCTCTGCCACTGCAAGGAGAGCAGGGATGAGGAAGGGGGATCATGGAGGGGTCAGAAATCACTCCCAGCCCCAAACAAGCTGGAGCGAGGTGGTGCTAGGGCTCCAAGCAAAGCCACAGTCCCTCTGGAAATGTCCGCAAAATCAGATGGAAAAAGGGACTAAGCTGTCCCCAAAATGCTGGAGGGACAAGTGGACAAGAGTTTGGGGGGTCCTGGGGACAGGAGCCAGGTCTGGGAGCAGAGAGAGCTCTGGGGGGGTCAGTGGGACACCCCACATCGGCTCCAGGCTGGGGACGTGGAGGGGGACAGGGCAGCACCCCCTTCCCGGAGAGGGAAGGATTGGGATGGGGACAAGGCACGGCGGGGTGGGATGGGGATCCCAGTGGAGGACGGAGAGGTGGGATAGCGGTCCCGGTGTGGGGTGGGATGGCGATCCCGGTACTTGACAGGGGGTGAGAGGAAGGTCCCGGTACTGAATCATCCCGCGGGTGGGCTGGGGGTCCCGGTACTTGACTGGGGTCACCGGAAACAGAGCCCGCAGGGATCCCATGGCCAGGACAGCGCCCAGCGCCCGCGTCGCGCCCGTCCCCGGGGCCAGCTCAGCCCGGGGGTCCCCGGGGGTCCCCGCCGCCCCCGCCCGAGCCCCGTCTCACGTGTGCCCGCAGCCCGCGAT
>VZRN01006223.1:18886-44771 GCA_013397935.1 Dasyornis broadbenti
GTACACCCCCAATGCTCTCGCCAGCATCCCCACGGTACCGCCCCGGTCTCCCCCCGGTACTGGCCCCGGTATCTCACCAGTATCCCCCGGGGCTGTCTCTGGTGCTACCCCCGGTGTCCCCGCGGTGCTGCTCCCGGTGTCCCTCCAGTACTCCCCAGTGCCACCTCCAATCTCCCGCTCCCGATATCCCCCCCAGTATCTCTCGCTGCTACCCCCAGTATTCCTCAGTAACATCCCGGGTATCCCTTGGCGCTGCCCCGGGACCGGGACCGGGACCGCCACCCCCTCGCCTGGTATCTCCTCCGGGGGATTGGGTGCCGGTGTTCCCGGTGTCCCCAGTGACCGGCCGTGTCCACACAGCCACCCCCGAACCTGCATGAAGTGCAAGCAGGGCACAGCCGCCCTCGTCATCCGCGTCGGGGACCCCTTCTGTCGGTGAGGGACCGAGCGGGGACAATGGGGGACAATCGGGACTTGGGGACATCAGAAATTGGGGTCTTTGAGTTTCCAGAACATCAAGGCTTGGGAGCTTTGGGTCTTGGGGACATTTGGTCTTGGGAACATTGAGGGTCTGGAACACTGGGATGTTGGGGCTGGGGACATTGGATCTCTGGGACTTCTGGATTTGGGGACATCGGGTGTCTGGGACACTGGGGCCAAGGAATGTCAAGGCTTGGGGACATTGAGTCTCGAGGACATAGGGGATGGGGGACAGTAAGGCTTGGGGACGTGGCTCATGGACTTTTGTCTGGGGCTTGTTGGCTCTCTGGGATGCCAGGACTTGAGGACATTGTTCTCTGGGACATTGGGCTTGGGGATATCAGGAGGACCTTGGGGCCTGGGGACGTGGGGTCTGGGGATCTCGGAACAGGCCGTGGCTCAGGGGTCCCCGTGTCCCCATGTCCCCCAGTGGCTGCTTCCGCGAGTACTTTGTGCACAAGTTCCGTGCGATGCTGGGCAAGAACCGCGTCATCTTCCCGGGAGAGAAGGTACCGGGGATGGGGGACTGAGGGGGGGACCCGGGAGTGCCACTGGGGCTGGTGACCGTCCCTGCTGTCCCCACAGGTGCTGCTGGCAGTGTCAGGGGGCCCAGCCTCCAGTGCCATGGTCCGGCAGGTGCAGGAGGTGAGAATGGGGGCTCGGGGGGGCTCAGGGGGGGCACAGCTCGGGCACCCCCCTCACCCCACACCTCACCCCATTCCTCTGCCAGGGGCTCAGCCGGGAGGCAGCCAAGAGGCTCCGCTTCATCCCCGGCCTTGTCTACGTTGAGGGTGAGGGAGCCCCGGTGCCTTCTCCATAGCCAACCGTCCATTCCCAACCTATTCCCTGTCCCGCTGCCTGTTCCTTGCCTCACTCCCCATTCCAGCCTTGCTGCCTGTTCCTGGCCCCATCCCAACCCCAGTACCCCTTCCCTGCCCCATTCCCAGCCCAACATCCATTCTCCACTCCGTTCCCAGCCCAGTGTCCATTCTCCACCCCATTCCTAGCCCCACTCCCTGCTCCCTGCCCCATTACCCACTCCCACCACAGTGTCCTCTAAGCTGTGCCAGGGCTGGGGTGCTGCCACCCAGCCTGACAAGGCCATGGCACCCTGGAGTGTCCCCGCAGCCCCAGGGATAGGGCTGGGAATGTGACAGCAGCCCTGGCACTGCCCCGCTGCCTTCCAGAGGGAGCTGTGTGCAGGCAGAGCCTGGAGCAGCGGGAGCAGACCCTGGCCCAGATGGAGGCCCTGCTGCAGGCCACCGGCTTCCCCTACCACCTGATCCACCTGGAGGAGGTATTGGGGTGACCTGGGGACACGTGCTGAGGTGTGGGGATGCACCTGGACACCCCAACTTTCCCCTATATCCATTTCTGCCCCACAGGCGCTGGAGCTGCCCCCATCCATCTTGCAGCCAGGCCCAGAGCGCTCCGGCACATCCGGCACGACCAGCCCTTCCTACAAGGAGGCTGTGGACAGCTTCATCCAGCAGCAGCGGCAGGATGGGGACAGTGGCACCTCTGTGCCTGGCCACAGCACCCAGGACAGGCCAGCAGGACCCCCAGCCACTCCCCGCCTGCCTGATGCTGCCCAAAGCCAGGAGCTGCTGCGCATCTTCGAGGCCGCGGGCACAGCAACAGCGCGGGAGGAACTGCTGCAGATGCTGCGGTGAGGGCCTGCCCCTGCCTGCTGCCAGCACCAGCCAGGTGTGGTGGCTCTGATCTGTTGTCACCTCGTCCCCAGGACCCACCTGATTGTGCAGACAGCTCGAGACAGGGGCTATGCCAAGGTGATGACGGGCGAGAGCCTCACACGCGTGGCCATCAAGCTCCTCACCAACCTGTCCCTGGGGCGTGGTGCCTTCCTCGCTGTGGACACGGTGAGCTGGGGATGGTCACCCGCAGCCCAGGGGTGACGTGATGCCACGGGGAGGTGGCTCGGTGGTGGCACGGTCCCCTGGCAGCCCTGCACCCACAGGGCTTCACGGACCAGCGCCACGGCGACGTGATGGTGGTGAGACCCATGCGGGACTACACGGCCAAGGAGATCGCCTTCTACAACCACTTCTTCAGCGTCCCCACCGTCACCGTGCCACCCCTCTTCACCAAGGTAGGGGCATCCCAGGGTGGGGATCCCAAGCTGAGTGTCCCCGTGGTGGGGACAGGATGCCCCAGTCCTGCCCTGCCCTCCCTGTTGGTTCCCACAGCGCCGGGAGAAGCCCAGCATCCACCAGCTGGTCGAGCGCTTCCTGCTGGGGCTGCAGGAGGAGTTTCCCTCCACCATCAGCACCGTGTACCGGTACGGGGAGGCCCGTGGGGGGTACCCGGGGTGTGCGGGGATTGGGGTGCACCCACTGGCCCCTGTGTTGGCTGCAGGACGGGGGAGAAGCTGAGCCCGGAGCCGGCCAAGGCCAGCAGCGAGTCCCAGCGCTGCCTCCTGTGCCTGTGCGGCCTGGACACCGATGGAGGTGAGTGGGGTGAGCAGTGTGGGGCTGGGGGGATTTGGGGAGCAGCCGTGCACCCCCAGTGATCCCCTGGCTCTTGCAGAGGAGGAGTTGGCTCTGGAGCCCACGCTGATCTTGGAGGAGCCAGCAGCAGGGTGAGTGCGTGGGCAGGGGGATTCCAGGATTCCACACCCACTCCTGGGCCACCACTGAGTGTCCCTGTGCTTGTCCCTGTCCCTACAGGGCTGAGAGCAAAGCTGCCTACATCCCCATGCTGTGCTACAGCTGCCGCCTCACCTTCAAGGAGCTGGTGAGGTTTTGGGGTGCAGGGGGCTGGCTCTGGGGGGATAGGGGGTCCCCTAGGCTCATGGCCCCTCTCTTGCAGGGTCCCCTTGACACATTGCCCCCCTACGTGCGCTCCGAGGGCCAGCGCAGGATCCACAGGTACCGGAGGATTGGGGGGTCCCGTCCCTGCCAGCTCAGCCCCTAAGGCCGTGCCTATCCACAGTGTCCGTCCCTTGCAGAGCTGAGATGGAGCAGTACCAGGAGAACCAGGAGCCCAGCAAGAGCTGAAGGGCTTGGGGACAGCAGGGGATATGCCCCCATGCTGCTGCGACACCGCTGGGGCTGGTGCCACCCCTCAGGGATACCCCAGGGGTTGCTGAGGACTCCTGGCACACAGGCAGCTGCTTTCTCTCACAGCCAAGGGCAGGGAGAGCCCCTAGTCCCCATTTATTGGAGCCCAGAGGTGCAAGCCCCTGGTCCCCCCCACTTCCCTGCCCCAGCTGCCTGTCAGCCAGGGAGGCCTCAAGTTTCTTTTATTCAATATCTGTATAAATAAACCATTTGAATTAATAAAAAAAAAAAAACAAACCCAAAGTCACAAGTGTCTAAAGTCCAACTGCGGCTGCCAGATCCCCCCAAACTTGGGGGGCCACAACCCAGGCCCCCATCCTGGAGCTGGGGAGGGGCTATTGCTTTTGAGTTCAACCTGGTTCTGGAACAGGGCTGGGGCCAGCAGGGAGGGGGCACGGGCTGGCTCCTGAGCCCCCATCCCCACATGGTAGCCAGGGGTGCCAACTCTTGTCCCCCTCCCCGGGAAGGCACAATGTGGTCTGTGCAGGTCGGACGGCTTCGAAACAACGTAAGAAAAACATCCAGAAAAACATCCTCCCTCCGAGGGAGCGCCCAGAGCCCCACACCCCACTGCTCCCGGGGCGGGATGCGGCCCCAGCCGGGGGGCTGGTTAAGGCATTGGCGGTGATGTCCCTGTCAGGGGGGGCTGGAGCCCCTTCCCCTTATTCCTTCTCCCGTGTCCACTTGATCATGGTCTCGGGTGAGCGGTAGAGGAAGATGAGCTTGGCGTAGAGCTCTTCCTCGAGCTCCAGCTCGCCCGTCTCCCGCACCAGGAAGATGTCATGGCACAGCTTCAGGATCCGATCCACGCAGGGCAGCTCCTCAAACATGATGGAGTGGGAGATCTCGCTGAAGAAGCCCCGCACGAACTTCCCGATCACCAGCACGATGGACACGTAGAGCCCCATGATCCTGCAAGGGTGGGCACATCCTGGATCCCACCTTCAATTCCCTCCCTCCGGATCCCCCTCCACTCTGGCACCCTTCACATACCCGTAGCCGGCCAGGAAGCCCAGGCTGGGGGGGCTGACTTTGTCGTTGAAGATGACCATGGGGAGGATGTGCCCATCATGGGCAGGGGCGTCCTTCAGCCTCACCACCCACCACTCCACGAAGCTGTCCCCTCGGCCGGAGCCCCTGCGCTCCCGTTTCAGCTGCACCTCCACATCCAGGTAGCTGTCCTCGTCATCTGGAGGGGGTGACACCATCAGGGCACAGCACAGGGGCTGCTGTGCTCTCAAGGGTGATGGTTTTTGGGGGCCTCATGAGCTCACTGGCTGCAGAGGGGTGATACTGTGGGACTCACGCCCTCCCCGTTTGCAGGGGGTGGCATTGTCAGGGCCCAGTACAGCTACTGGTGTGTTCCCAGTGCTGACCGTTCAGGGAGGGGCACACTGGGACTCCTGTCCTCCCTGGCTTCAGAGAGGTGGCACCCAGTGCTGATTTTTTGGTTGGGACCTACCTGGCAGCAGCTGCTTGACAGGTTCAGCTTCGAGGCCGTTGGGAGCCCGGAAGTATTTGGGGAAGAGTTTGGGCAATACCCTGCAAGAAAGTGGGGTGAGGGGGTGGGTTTCACAGTCCCACCAAGCACAGGGGGTCCAGTCCCCCCCAGGGACACTCACACAGGCTCATCCCTGGTGCCATCGAGCAGCTGGGCCAGCTCCAGGCGCTGGGGCGCGCCGGGCTCCAGGTCTGCGGTGTGTTTGCCGTAGGCGTTCTCCACCGTGCCCCCCTTGCCCAGGTCCCTGTGGGCAGGAGAGGCTCAGTGCGGGCAGGGGGTGCAGGCAGGGCTGGCCCCTCCCTGGCCGTGCTGGAGGTACCTCTGGAAGGTCCAGCTGAGGTGCAGGGTGATGTCGGAGGAGCCGTTCTGCAGCTCCTGCCGCATCTGCTCACGGCTGGGGGGGCTGATGCTCCACAGCGAGCCCGAGCTGCCCTCGATGCGGGCGGTCACGATGTCCTCGTTGCCGTAGAGGGTGATGAACTGCATGGCCAGCTGCCACCGGGGAGGGCACGGCTCAGCCCCTGCCCTGGAGCTCTGCCAGTCTCCCCCCTCGCAGCCAGTGAGGAGCTTTTGGGGTGGGGGGGATTTACCGGCTGCCTCTCGAACTCTTTGGTGAGGTCTTCGTAGTCCTGGGGCGTGAAGGGCTGGATGGATTGTTGCTGGGCGCTCGTGGCAAACAGAGGCTGGGGGGGACACGGGGACATCAGCCAGGCAGGGCAGCCTGGTGTCCCATCAGGGCACCCCAACAGCCACCCCCACATCCTCACCTCGTACCCCCCCAGCTTGAGGGTGACGGTGACATCGATGGGGTGGTTGACGATGCCCACCACGGAGCGCACCAGGGACATGAAGAGCAGCGGGAACCAGATGATGCCCACGAGGAAGAGGATGATGAGGCCGCCCATGCCATATTTCACCACCTTCTTCTTCTTCTGCCCCTTGGGCTGAGGGTATTTCTGGGGAGGGGAGAGACAGCGCACGGTGTAGGGTGGGCTCAGGGGGACCCCAAGAAACAAGGGGTTGAGTGGGGGACCCTTCCTGGCATAGGGGCTGTACCTTCTCAGTCTCCCGGCTGCACTTGATGATGAAGATGTTGGCGTAGATGTCCTCCACACACATCCAGTTAGAGAGGGACAGAGTGGTGTCCGTCCACACCCAGTCCATGACGGCCCGCAGCTCCACCAGGAAGGGCACGAGGCGGAACCTGGGGGGACACGGGGACAGGGGGGTGGTACGGCACCCTCGGGGTGCCCAGAGGCCCCTGTGGCCCCGTGCCATACCCCTGGAAGAGGAAGAGGTTGAGGTGGTTGTATTTCTTGGTGAGGAAGTTGCCCAGGATGCGGGTGGGGTAGCCACAGCGGATTTGGTAGGCCGACAGCGCGAAGTAGATGCACTTCACAAAGTACCACAGCTGGGCCACCGTGTTGAGGTTGAACAACCTGTGGGAGGGACGTGTCACCCTTCAGCCACCAGCCTGGGCCACCACGCGGGCTCGGGGACACCAAGGTGCCACGCAAGGACCACGCCGTGCCACGGCAGGGAACCCTTTGGGCCATACCTTTCGGTGACAGCCGGCAGGATGATGAACATCCAGAAGTGGATGCCAAAGACCAGGATGACCTGGAAGATGAGCTTGCCCAGCACGGTCTTGCGGAGGTAGAGCGCGCGGTCGATGACCATGGTGGTGAACTGGAAGAGCAGCATGACCAGGAAAGCCTGCGGCACTTGGTTCTCTGACAGCGAGGAGGTGATGTCGGTGGCCGCCGTGTATTTCTGGGATGCAGGAGAGGTCAGGACGGGGTCCAATCCCACCCTGTGGTGGGGGCTGGTCAGCCAGGGCTCTGCGGGACCCCCTGCTCACCCCAAAGGCCCAGAAGCCGAAGATGATGATGATGAAGTCAACCACGTCCGCCAAGAACATGTAGGCGTAGACGTCGGTGGCCGCGCGGTTCTCCGTGTACAGGATGTCATGGAAGAACTTGCACACGGGCCGGCACATGTTCTGTGCCCTGCAGGGACACAGGGGACACGTGGACACAGGGACAGGTGACTGGGACAGCACCCCACAGCCCCCACCCCAACCAGCACTGCCAGGACTCACATCGTGAGGAAGAAGCCCTTGACCCGCAACCCAAATGCCTTCAGCTTCCTCTGAGCATGGCTCTCTTCTGATGCTTCCTCCTCCTCTTCCTCCTCCTCCTCCTCCTCACCCCCTGGAAGTGAGGCACAGTGTGGGTGCAGCCAAGCTCCTGCAGGGCCACATCTGCCCGTCCTCAGCACCCTGGGGGTGCCAGCCTTGCTCCTCACCAGGGCATGAGGGGCAGGAACTGGTGCTCACCTTCCCCTGGAACCATCTCTGGTGTCTTCCTCTCCTGCTTCCTCCTGAGGCGGAGCTGCGTGGTTCCGGTTCCCTCTTCCTGCTCCACAGAATCGCCCTCTGGCTCCGGCACCGTGGCTGCTCCCGGTGTTCCTGGCTGGGCTGGAGCCTCTGGCACTTCCTCAACCACCACCAGGGGTGGGGACATGGCTTCCTCCTGATTCTCCTCCCCTTCCTTGTCCTCCACCTGCTTCTCCTCCGTCTTCTCATGGTGCCACAGCCCATAGGACTGCAGAGGGACACGGTCAGGGGGGCAGGGGTCCTGCTGCCCCCCAGCCCCACACACCTCACTCCCCCATCCCACAGCATCAACACCCAACCAGCGCTGGTGGGGAACCACAGCAGAGCCACCCAGCACCCACCGGGTTCAGCCCAGAGCCCCCAGGAGCAGATCCAGCTCCCCCCAAAACGCCCACCCAAAGCCCAGGGCTCACCAGCAGCAGGGAGCGATGGAAGAAGAGGGCCAGGAGCTGCAGGAGGTCGTACTTGATGTAGCGGGTGGTCTTCTCCAAGCCCAGGATGCGTGGTGGGAAGAAGGGCTTGCCCTCGTTGCGCAGCAGGATGATGTAGCCGTTCCAGGGAAAGAACCCGAACTGGAAGAGGTATTTCACCACCACCGTCATCTGTGGGGACACTGGGGTCACTGGGTGGCAGCAGGGGGCCGGGTGGCATCGTCCCCTCACCGGCCGCCCCCTGCCCACCTCGGTGAAGATGATGGCGGTCATCCAGAAGCGCTTGGTGGGCCGGGGGATGGAGAGCATGGCCCAGAGGAAGACGAGGACAGGCAGGAAGAGGGAGATGATGGAGCCGGTGACCATGTTGTTGAGGATGATGATGAAATAACAGAGCAGCTCGGAGTGGGCGGTCACAGAGCGGTACCAGGCCAGCAGCAGCTTCAGGAACCGATTTTGGGACTCGTAGAATCGCTCCGACTCTTCCAGCTCGAGGACGTGCAACCTCCTGCAGGATGCAGGGGTGGGATGAGCCCCCACTGCCACCCCCCAGCCCTGTCCCGCTGTCCCCACGTCCCCCTGTGCCCACATCCACCTGCTCACGAGCAGCTCGCTGGCAGTCCGCCTGCGCTGCTGGGGCACGGCCAGGAACTGCTGAGCGTCAGCCACGTCCTCCTGGGACCCCAAGCTTGTCACCCGCTCCTGGCT
This sequence comes from Dasyornis broadbenti, assembly GCA_013397935.1. Classification (NCBI taxonomy): domain Eukaryota; kingdom Metazoa; phylum Chordata; class Aves; order Passeriformes; family Dasyornithidae; genus Dasyornis; species Dasyornis broadbenti. Next base: position 27,485 of record VZRN01006223.1, read on the forward strand.
GCCGTTGGGGGTGGCTCTCAGGTACCTTCTGGGGATGGCACAGGGACAGGAATGAGCCCCCTGCCCACCCAGCCCACCTGTGGCACTGCCAAGGGCCCCCTCGGGGGTTTCTATGCACCTGCCTGGAAGCGCCGCTTTGTGAATCTGCAGCCAAGGAGCTGGGTGGCCTCGACTCCTGCGAGAGCTGCTCTGATGGCAGCACGTAGAGCTCATCCGGGAACTCGGGGTTCATCTCCTCTCCCTGTGGGGCAGGCAGGGCGTCAGTGCCACCACGGGGCTGGGGCGTCAGTGCCACTACAGGGCTGCCACCCGCCGCGCCCTGGTGTCCCCCCGGCTCACCCTGGCCAGCCGCTGCGCCAGGACGCATCTCTCGAGGAGCAGGACGCGGGACATGTCCGTGTGCTCCCGGTTGCAGGCGTCCAGCCACTGGGTCAGCCCGTCCACCAGGGCCTGGCACAGCAGCCACAGGAACCTCAGCGTGTTCAGCGCCCGCTGCAAGACGTTGCTCCGCTCTGCCAGGGCAAACAGAAGGGTGGGGAGGTCGCTCAGTGCCCACTCGGAGCTCCCCAGCACCCCCTGCGCTCCAGTGCTGCTGCCCACCTACCAGAACTTTCCGTGTACTCTTCCTCCTGGCTTTCAGCCTCCTCGGGAGACTCCACCTCTCTCCCTGAGCCATCCCCTGCAAGGGTCAGACCCCAGGAAAGGATAAACATCATTTTTGGGGCTCTTCCATCCACCACCCCATCCCCTGTCCCCACACAAAACCAAAGAAACTGCACAGCTTGTGCCCAACCCCACTGCAGCCACCAGAGAGTCCCCACACACACTGGGAGCACTGGGCCAGGGCACACAGCAGGACCAAAAGCAGGGTTGAGTCCCCTCCTGACGCCCCCAGCCCTATTTTGGGATGTCAGTCCCACCTGTAGGACTCTCGGTGCTGGATGACTCTGGCTGCTCCTGCTGCTGCAGCACCGTCCTGGTGTTGGTCACCCAGGCCTGGTAGGCGAGCTGGAGGGGGACAGGGGCCATCAGCACCCTGGGCACAGTGCCAGCCCCTGGCTGCCCTGCAGTGCCCCAGCCCTGCTCACCTGGAAGGCGCTCGGCCTCTCTGCATGTGGCTCCTCCAGCACCTCCTCCTCCTCCTCGCTGTCCGACTCGAAGAGGAAGTATTCCCCAGAATGCAGCACTGCCGGGGGGCATGGCGTATCATGGCACAGCCGGGGCCGTGGCAGGGGTGTCACACCCAAGGCTGGCCCCGCTGCCATCTCCCTGGGCTCTGCCTGGCACTGAGGACACCACGGGGACATCAAAGCCAACAACTCAACTGCCACGTCCCCAAAGCAGGGTCCCTCCGGTGCCAGCGTTTGGAGGTGACCGATGCTGGTGACCCCAAACCCAGCCTGGCACCCTCAGTCCAATACCCCGTTAGTGCTGGGGAGCAGAGAAGCCATGGTTAGTGCCCTGCAGCCCAGCCTGGGGACAGGGGACACGCAGGGTGTCACCCTGGCCAAAGCACACTCCCGTGGGTGTTAGCAGTCCCGCCGGGGGGACCTCTGTGAGGGGCCGTGCCCCTTTACGGCCCCGTGCCAGGGCTGTACCTGCAGCGTGGTCTAACCATGGCCGCCACCAGCGCTCCCTCTGCCGGGCCGGGTCTGCGGGGCCGCCGGGCGCTGTGGGATGGCAGATGAGGGCTGAGAACGGCCCCACTCAGGGCACCCACCCCGCCTGGAGGGACTCGGGGATGGGGAGGGGTCACCACAGTGCTCCACGGGGCTCCACCGGGATGGACGTCAGTGATGGGGCACAGTCCCACCTGGAGAGGGGTTGGGGACACGGGAGGGACCCTCTGGCTCTCACCTGCTCCGGCCCCTTCCTGCCCCGGGCTGGGGCTGCGGGGCAGCCGCTCCTGGTGGTACTTGTGCTGCTTGGCTCGGATCCGCTCCATCCTGGAGGCACAGGATGCTGCAGAGCCCGCTCCCCCCAGAGCCCAGGGGCACCCTCATGCACACGGCTGCCCCAAGGTGCTGGTGGCTGCAGGGAGGGGATCCCAGTGCCCCCCAAAACCCACTCACTGCCGCTTCAGCTGGTCCAGCGACCTGGTCTCGCATTGCTGGTGCGAGCGCAGGCTCTTCATAATGCTGGCCTTGAACAGCGCCACACCCCTGGGGGACAGGGACAGTGGAGGCTCAGAGCGGCTCCCCAGCACTCACGGGGAACCTCCAGGACCCAAATCCCACCTGGAAGGCTGCAGGGCAGAGGCTTGGAGGTCCCACATGACGTGCAAGTAGTAGGAGCTGAGGAAGATGCGGCGCTGGAGCAGGAGGAAGAAGAAGCAGATGCTGTCCCAGATGATGCCGGCCTCCTCCACGGGCAGTGTGCAGTCCTGATCCCTGGCCATCTCCTTGGCTGGCAGGCAGAGGTGCAGACAGGTCAGGCAGCAGCCCAAACCTGCCCCCCCGAGCCCCCCAGATCACCTCCTGACCAACAACTCACGGTTGTAGTAGCCTTTGACAGTGCAGACGAGGCTGAAGAGCTGGATCACCCAGCAGAAGTTGCTCTGCATCTGCTGCACGAAGACGCAGGACAGGAGCTGCGGGGAGAGAGGGCACACAGGGCTCTGTCACCAGCTGTCCCCTCCCCAGGGCATCCCCGAGGAGCAGCAGGGGAAGCAGGGCTCACCGACAGCATGTTTTTGGAGACGACAACAGTGATGTTGTAGAGGATGAGGCAGTCCCAGAGCACAAGGCGGGCGCGGGCCGGCTTGCGTAGCATGGCGTTGCCGAAGAGGAGCAGGTAGAAGCAGGCCAGCAGGTAGCCCAGGCCGAAGAGGCTGATGCGGTTGGCGCCGGCGATGAAAACCACCACGAGGACGAACCAGAAGAGGTAGCGGAACACCACCACCTTCACCATGTCCAGGTAGGACCTGCAGATGGGCTGCTCAGAACAGGGGCCTTGTCCCCTCCCAGTGTCCAGCCCTAGCACGGTGCCAGGCCACCCGCCAGCCCCATCATGGGGCACGAAGTGATTTGTCCTGCTCTGTGGGGTCCCAGTACTATCACCAGGGGTGTCCCGGACCACCTCATCTCCCTCCAGCAGAGCCTCAGGGTGTTCCCGCTCCAGCCATCAAGGGGGGGTCCTGTCCGAAGGGACCCTGGCCCAAAGGAGTCCCAGTTCCATCCTAGAGGATCCCAGCCCAGCAGGTCCCATCCTATCCATACCTCAAGGGGTCCCATCCCAGGGGTGGGATCTCATCTTGTCCCTACCCCAAAGAGTCCCATCCCACGGGGCAGACCCACCTTGCCCATACCACAAAATTTGGCTTTCCAAGGCTGGAATTCCAAGGGTGGGATTCCATCCTGTCCATACCCCAAGAGATCCTGGCCCAGAGGAGTGCCCCATTCACTGCCCACGGGGGATCCCATTCCCATGGGCCCAGCCCAGGCTGGGGGGCTGTGCCAGGGGCACCCACTTGCAGTAGATGAAGTTCCTGGTGGGGTTGCTGTGGTCCTGTTCCCGGTCAAGCCGGTCCGAGTTGTCCCCGGCCTCCTGCAGCCACGGCTCGGAGCGCTCGGCTTCGAACACGCGCCACTGCTGGGCCGCGCAGAGCAGCAGCACGAAGTCATCTGGGGGAAACACAGCTCAGCCTGGGCCACGGGGCTCCCCAAAACGCTGGAACCCCCTAAACCCTTCCCCAAGGCATGGGGCACCCTGCCCAGGACGGGGAGCTCATTAATGCCCTCATTAATTCCCTCCAGGCAGGTGTGGCTTTCCCAGGCCCCACCTCCTTTTTAATCAAGTGCCACCCATGGGATGTGCCCTCTCCCGGCCCCTCCTTCTCCCAAAAGGAGGTGGGAAACAATCAAGCTTCCCCCAAAAAGAAGTGGGGAGCTGCCATGACTCCTCCTCCAACTGGGTGTGTGACTTAAGCTCCACCTCTGATGGGGTGGGGCTCTTAAAGCTCCTCCCATCCCTCCTGCCTGTTCTTCCCCCTCCTGGAGGCTGGGTGGGACCCCACCCATGGCTGGGGAGGTCCCACAGACTGCGGGGGTCAGGGGCTGGAGTCGGGTGACAGGGCATCCCATGGGCACAGAGGTGCCAGGGCACTGCCAGGGCCTGCAATAGGGGAACGGGGCACCACTCACTGATGAGGTTGGTGGAGTTGGGAGCCTGGAAGAAGTCAGGCAGGTAGAGCCACTTGATGAGCGCCGAGTTGAGGGGAATAGTCTGGTTCCAGCGCCATGGATAGTCTGGTGGGCAAGGAGGGCACGATCAGTGCCAGCGCCCTCCTCCAGCCCCTTCCCAGGGCAGGCAAACAGAGCCCACAGCGACGCTGGGTGCCCCCCACGCCCCTTACCCATGCAGAGGGCGGGCGGCATCCCCACGCACAGCAGGTACTGGTAGAGGAAGAAGATGACGAGGAAGTGGCAGTACTTGGGCCAGAGGCGGGCGATGGCCGCGCGCCGCCGCCGCGTCAGCATCACCACCAGCCAGCAGCCGTGCAGGATCACCAGCAAGTTCATCCGCTGCCCGATCACGTTCACCATCATCAGGAAGCAGATCTGGGGGGTGCAGTAGGGTGCAGGGCTCAGCACTGTGGTGCTGCCAGAGGTGGGACACCCCCCACAACGTCCCTGCTCCCACCTCCAAGCCAAACTTGTAGTAGAAGTAGTTGATGAAGTATTTGGCGCAGCTGACGAGGCCGAGGTCGAGGTGCTCGCGGGAGATGTCCTCGAAGATGGTCTCGGTGACGGGGGCCACCAGCTGGTGCTGCTTGCGGTGGTACTGCTGGCGCCGGTACACCACGGCCTCAAACACCAGCAGCAGCAGAACCTGCAGGTGGTTCTGGGGGAACAGGGGATGCTCAGGACCACGGCGTGAAGCCAGGTATGTCCCCACGATATCCCTGTGCCCACCTGGATGTACTGCAGGTTGGGGAAGCCCTTCCGGATGCCGAACCAGTTGGCAGGGTCCACAGGGCCGCGGTACAGCATGGAGTTGCCCAGCTCCTCTGGGGTCAGGTTGGTGCTGTTGGGTAGGGGCTGCAAAGGGGAGCACCACGGGGTGGGTCAGCGCCCCTCAGACCCCCAGACCCCCCCAGAACCGTCCCTGCCGGGCTCACCTGGGTGCAGTTGCTGGAGTACTCGCGGGGATCCACGATCTTGAGCTGGTAGAGCATCTTGCAGACGATGATGATGCAGGTCCAGACGGTGGAGAGGCACGAGGCCATGCGGCGGAAGCGGCAGTAGGGCACGGCCAAGGCCCACAGCAGCACCAGCAAGAAGTTCATCAGCGACACCTGGGGCAGTGGCAGTGTCAGCACTTCGGGGGGGCCTGGCTGAGCCCCCAGCCCTGCAGCCCTAGGGGTACCTCCTCCAGGGCCACCCAGACGGTGTAGACAGCCACCATCTTGAGCACGTGGAGCTCCAGCAGGCGCCTCACGAACACCTCCCCGCGCGTCACTGCGTCCGAGAAGGTCCGGCCCAGCACGATCAGGCGCTCCAGCACCAGCCCCCATTTGTTGGGCTCTGTGGGGACATGGACCCCTCATGGACACCCCCGCAGCCTCCCTGGCTCTGAGGACACCCCAATCCACTCTCACAACCTCCCACACTTGGGGAACAACCCAATGCATCCCTGCAACCTCCTGTTCCTGGCCTATTCCTGGCTCAGAGGGCATCCCAATCCATCCCTGTGTCCTTACAGACTTGGAGGAGATCCCAGTCCATACCCTGCAAGCCTCTTCCTAGTTTGAAGGATGCCCCAATCCATCTCCATACCCTCCCACACTTGGATATCAACCCAAATCCATCTCTCTACCCTGCTAGGTCCCTCCTGGCTTGCAGGACACCCCATACCCCAGCCCATCCCCATCCCTGCCTTGTACCCAGGGACTCAGTGTCGGAGTCTCCGGTCTGGGCGCTCTCGGCAGCGGCCGCATCCCGCAGCAGGCGGCTCCCGTGCAGCTCCTCAGACCTGTGGGAAGGGGGGCTCAGAGCGGGGACAGGGGGCTCAGGGTGCTGGGGGGGGGTCACCCAGCACTGGATCCTACCTGGGAATGTGGCAGGGGGCTGGGGAGGGGGCGCGGACGTGCTCCAGGTCGGTGATGAGCATGAAGGGCCGGTGGAAGTAGTGGAGCTGGAGGATGCAGGCCAGGAGGAAGAAACCCGTGATGAGGATGCTGGAGAAGAGCTTGGAGACGCTGAACTGCTCCAGGCCCAGGTCGCTCAGCCTGGATGGGGAGAGGAGGGTTAGCACGGGGCATCATCCATCCCACCCCAAACAAGCTGGGGCTCAACCCCAACCCGCTCCATGCCTCCGTTTCCCCGTGTGCGACCCAATGCTTGGCCACGCCCTGGTGTCACCACAGGGCTGGTGCCAGCAGGGACCCCACAGTGGGTTGGGGACACTCACTGGTCATCAGTGAGGCCCGTCAGGTTCCTCCAGTACATGGGGAAGTCCTCGAACTGGTAGGTGTAGTTGGCGATGAGCACCAGCATGGTGTAGGCCACCACCAGCCACCAGAAGCCCTTGAGCACCTTGCGCCACAGGCTGTAGTACACCTGCGGGGACAGGGACATCAGCAGGGCCACCCCGGGGATGGCACAGGTCCCCAGCGGTGCTCAGCCCCCCTACCTGGAAGAGGATGAGGCAGAGGAGGAAGAGGAGCATGTAGACGATCTTGTAGATGACTAGGCGGCCGGTGAAGGTCACCATGATGAACATCCCGGCGCAGACGCAGATCCAGAACTTGGCAAAGAAATTCCTCACCACCTCCCCCAGCTTCTTCACCACATCCCGCATCTGGCTGGTGTCTGTGGGGCACGGAGGGGCTGCAGGAGCCGGGCAGGGCCACCGTGGTTTCCCCCACACCCGTAGGGCACTCAGCCGGGCACAGTGTGGGTGACACCAGGAGCTTTCCCTCACCTGTATCCGTGACAGACACCTCCAGGAGCGGCGTGGCCGGGGCTCTCCTCGTTAGCACCTTCTCCTTAACGAACTGCCGCAGCAGCACCCAGAAGGTCAGGGTGAGCAGGAGCTGTGGGGAGAGGCGGTGAGCGGGGACAGCCAGGCGCTGGCAGGGACAGGGCTGGGACAGCGCCACGCTCACCTTCGCCCCCAGGGTGAGGCAGGGGTACCTGCGATGCACCAGCCCCAGCGGCTGCAGCCTCATGAAGCTGATGCGGGTGGGCAGCTCGGAGGCCAGGTCCATGGCCCACACGTACTGCAGGCTGACCAGGCTGATGGCGTAGAGCACCAGGAAGGGCGAGCAGAGCATGGCGAAGTGCCGGCGGCTCCGCACCGTCCAGATCAGGCACGACCAGAGCAGCAGCACGAAGGTCAGCCAGCTGTGGTAGGTGATGCTCCACACCTGCGGGCAGGGAGGGTGAGGGCTCGGCCCCCGTGTCTGTGTCCTCTCCCTGTGTCCGTGTCCCCTCCCAGCCCTTTACCATCATGGCGATGAGGGCGGACACGTAGCTCTGCCTCATGAGGACGTGGCCCAGGGTGTGCAGGGGCAGCCACTCCACCGGACGCCTCCTGCCTGGCATGGGGATGGGGCATGTGAGGCACCCCCAGGCTGCAGGCAGGGTTTGGGGAGGGGGCCTTTAAGGCACCCCCAGGCCGCAGCCAGCGAAGGGGCGGGCAGGGGTCAGGCTTACGTGGATTCAAGATGTGGACAGTGCAGTTCTCAGGGCTGGCGTTCGGCTTCCCAGAGTTGGTGGAGGACAGCATGGGCTGGGGGCAGAGAAAGCTCCAGAGCTCACCCTGGCACCTCCATCCCTCACCCATTGCCTGTGCAAGCCCCCAAACCCACCTTGGTGTCCTCGGCCACACGATCAGTGTCCTTGGGCCAACTCTCCAGCTCCACCAGGTCCCTCGAGCACGGCTGTGCCGGTGCCACGGTTCTCTGCGAGGGGCAGGAGCCAGCTCAGGGCACCCACTGCCACCACCGGGGAGCAGGATCATGCCCCAGCCCCCTGCCAAGGCACCCCCACTGACCCCCAGCTCCCCTCTGCACCAGGGCCGGGGCAGTCGCAGCCAGGCACAGCAGCACCATCGTCACCATAGTCACCATGGGGTCTGTCAGCCCTGCAGCCCCTCACCTTGGCTTCCAGCCAGCGCAGCTTCACCAGGGTGGCCGTGGTGTAGTAGAGCAGCAGCAGGATGCCGGGGTTGGCGTAGACAGGCCAGGAGTAGCTGGTGTTGAGCTCCAGGGTGTTGGGCTGGGAGCAGTTGTGGTACAGGATGATGTCCTTGAAGCCAAACACCCTGTGGGGACAGTGGGCGTTAACCCCCAGCCAGGACCCCCACTGGGAGCCAGGCACCAGAGGGATGCCCTGACCACCCTCACCAGGGTGGGATGGGGCAGTTCAACATCACGGGGACCCAGGGCACAGCTCCCTCCCCAAGGACTCACCGTGCCCAGATGGTGGGCGGTGGGAAGACCCCCTGGACAAAGGGGGTCTGGTAGGCATAGAGGCACAGCAGGTGGCTGGCGCTGTAGACGCCGACGAGGATGCAGAAGGCGTTGAAGGCCCGGCGGCTGACGGGGAGGTGACAGGCCCACCACGTGCACAGCCCCACGAAGAGCAAGAAGTAGACGCTGGAGGAGGCGGAGGGCAGGGTGATCCCTGGGGAGCAGCGCCCCGTGGGCGGTCAGTGCATGTCCTGGCAGTCCCCGGGGCCGAGCAGCATCCTGAGGCACTGAGAGCATCCCACTGCACTGGGAGCATCCCTCCCTGGAGCAAGCATCCCTTCCTCTTGGACCAAGTTTTCCACCTTGGACTGAGCATCTCCTCCCTCTTGGTCCAAGCTTTCCCCCTTGGACTCTAAATCCTCCCTCGTCAGACCAAGCATCACTCCTGCTTGGAATAAGCACCCTCCCTCCTTGGACTAAGCATCCCCTCCTTCCCAGACCAAGCATCTCTTCCTCCACAGATCAAGCATTTGACCCTTGGAGTAAGCAGCTCTCCCCCTGGATAGAGATTTCCCCCTTGGATTGAACATTCTCCCCCTCCTTGGACCAAGCATCCCCTTCTTGGACTGTTTTCCCCTCTGGACCAAGCATCCCTCCCTCCACAGACTGAGCTTTGCCCCTTGGATGGAACATCCTCCCCACACTGACCAAGCATGGATCCCCTCGGACTGAGCATCACAACCCCCCCCGGACTGAGTGCCCCCACTTTGGCCCAACCATCCTCCCCAGCAGCACGCCCAGCTCGCCCCCCACCTCTCGTGCCCACCTGCCAAGGCCAGCAGCAGGATGGCCAGTCCCTTCCCAGCCTCCGAGAGCAGCCAGTGAGCCTTGTCCCGCAGCCGGCTGCTCAGCCGCACGTCCCTGTTGGTCGTACGGCGGTGCCGCCTCGCTTCCTTCTCTTCCCTCTGCCAGGGAAAACCAGGCTGCTGTGAGCTCCCTGAGCTGATCCCGGCCAGCTCCTGGCCGTGCCTCAGTTTCGCCGCTCTGGGGAGGGCAGGGGTGGCCGGCCAGGCGGGCACACTGCCCGGCACCTGGCCATGTTTATCTCATCAGCCGCCTGGAAAGCGCCTCCAAAGGGCGGCTGTTTTTCTTGGCACCGGGATCCGGGTTCCCAGCACTGAGCTTTTTTCCAGGCTGCTCCACGCTGGCCCCGGGCTCACGGCAAAGGCATCCGCACTGGCCGCTGCTCCGGTTACAGCCCGGCACAGCAGCCTGGGGCAGCGGGGAGCCTCCAAAATGGGGCTGGGGTTGCCACTGGGGGTGTGTCTGCCTGGGTGACCCCGGTGCCACAGGTGCAGTGTCCCCGTGTCCTGCTGGCACTGCCAGGCAGGGCTGGCATGGCAGAGCACCCAGCCCTGCACCACTGAGCTGGGGCCAGCACCCCATAATTGCCCACGCCACTGTCCTGGCTGCTTGCTGGGGTCCTGCGGCAATGCCGGAGCAAACATGGGCGCTCCTCCGTGGCTGTGTCACCCCAGGCTGTGCGACAATGACCGAGCCCTCCACCCTGGCCAAAACCACCCCAAACTGGATCCCCAGCCAGTGGGGACGTCCCCATACCAAGACCCTGTGTCCCAGGCTGTGCCCAGGGAAGGGACAGGGACCAGCCATGGGCAGGCTGGCAGGGACCCGGCAGGATGTGGGATTTCCCCATGGCACCGGGGGTGGCTCTCACCCGCTCAAAGGGCTCCCGGGACTCGGGGCTCCGCCTGTTGGTGGCAGGGCCGAGGCGGCGGCACATGCACAGGGCCAGGGAAGAGACCAGCAGGATGCCAACATCGGGAGCCACGAGCCGCACCGAGTTGGGAACGTCGCTCAAGTCCAGCCTGGGGAGAGAGCGGGGCAGGGGAGGGCTCAGGGGTGACCCCCAGCCACTGCCAGCCCCCAGCCCCGCACCACCGGGGTGCCCTTACCTGGTGACCCCAATGTGCCGAGAAAGGACCTCCCAGGAACTGCCTGTGGGAAGAAGGGGGCACTGAGTGGGGCAGACCCCGTGGGCAGGCTCTGGGCACCCCCATGCTCTGGGGAGAACACTCCCACCCACGGCAGTGCAGGATGGGCTCTGTGCCCAGCGCAGTGGGCACCCAGCAGACACCCTGGCATGGCACAGGATGTCCCCAGAGCTGGGGACCCTGCAGAGCCTCAGCACTGCCCCAGCTCCAGCAGGATGGGTCCCATGTGTCACCAGCCTGAGGGTGCAGCCCCAGGGCCCCACAGGGAGCAGAGCTGAGGGTGGGCACGGGCACCCCCTACTCACAGCTGGGCCCCAGCAGCTGGTCCAGGACAGGCAGCGTGTGCAGGCATATCTGGAAAACCAAGTGGGCGAGGAGGAAGAGGATGCTGGTCCCCAGCAGAGCTTTGAGGATGCGGCTGGTGTGACCTGCGAGACACAGGCAACCTGTCAGCCACCACCCAAGGACACCAGCACCCCCAGAAGGGACCCTAGGGAAGAGCTGGGAAGGCTGCACTGTGCCCAGGGATTGCAGGGATCTGCCCCAGGGACGGGGTCCCAGCAGGGCTTTGCCCACCTCACCGTGTGCCCAGCACAGCGCAAGGGCACCCCAAGAGCCAAAGCCAGGACCACCCTCCCTCCTTCCCCAGGCACTTTGCCACTGGACAGGGACCACACCGGGATACAGCTGGCATCCCACCCCTGCTGGAACATCCCGTGGGAGGGCTCCAGGGGGTCATCCCCACACCAAACCCTGTCAGCCCTTCCACCAGCTGCAGCCGTGCCCCCATCCCACCCAGCTCTCTGGGCCCTGGGCCCGTTTTCCTGGCCAGGGGGTGGGGTGGGCAGCGAGCCCACCACAGCTGTGAGCGGCCTGGGGGCGGCCCCGGGCCAACAGCTTTCCCTCCACTTGTTTTTTCCTGTAAATCCACACGAAGGCTCTCGGCGGCGCCGGGATCCGGGGCCGTGAGAGCCCATGAAATATTCAGAGGGTAAAGCTTTTAGCTGTGGCCGTGCCAGGCGCTGGGGGCTGGGGTCAGAGCCTGGCACAGGGGGCTGTGGGCACTCTGGGCACACCTGCCCCGGTGTGGGTGACCCCCTGCAGCCACCGCAGTGCCCCGGGCAGGGCGGAGGGGCCGCTCGTGGTATGCCCACACGGACCAGCCCTGAGGTTTTTGGTTAATAAGGCTCCAGCCGGGCCATTTTGGAACAGGAGGGCTATTAATAGCCACACTGGGCTATAATTAACAGACAGAGGCTCCACACGGAGCCACACTGCCCAGCCAGGGTGAAACCACAGCGAAGGTGCCCGCAGGAGCAGGGTGGCAGCGCCCCTGCTGCCCTCCCCACCTGCCCGGCCCCTGCACCCCCAGGTGAGCCCCTTACCTGTGGTGAAGCGCGGGGAGGGCCCCGGGAACCAGGGCAGGAGCAGCAGGAAGAGCAAGTACACCAGGGAGAGGACGTTGTAGCGGAAAAGGCAGGCTGGGGGCAGAGGGACAGGGTTAGTGACAGGGACGTGGCATGGGGAGGGTTCCCAGCTGCACCCCCTCACCCTAGGGATCCCCAAAAGAGAAGCACCCCAAAATGCCAGGTGGTACTGGAGTCCTGGGGTGATGCTAGGAAGGGCAAGGGTCAAACCCCCCAGAAATGCCATCAGAAAGAGGGAGCCAGGCAGGACCCCAGGCAGAACCACTCCTGGTGACCCACACGGGTCACACGGAGAAGAGGGGACACCAGAGGTCCCAGACACGTGGGGTGACAGGAGAAGAAGAGCCATGAGAAAAATCTGCTGCGTTCCCACACCGTTCCCACAAAACCACACTGAGGATTGAAGGGACCCCCATGGCCAGGCTGGGACTCCGCACAGCACCTGCTCCCAGCCCTGCTCTGGGTGTGCCACCAGCTCAGCACCTTCCTCCTCACTTATTTTTAGACCTAAATTACAGCTTGTTTGCAGGCACAAAACCCTCGGAGGAGCCGGGCCGAGCCAGCGCCGTGCGGAACTGCCGCCGAGGGGACAGGGATGGGGACATGGAGGGGCAGCTGCTGCCCCGGCTGGGGACACAGCGTCCCTGTCAGCACATTCACAGTGACAGACACCGGCACATGCAGGAGCTGGGAGCATCCACAGGGCAGCCCCAAGGCCACGGGGATGGGCAGCACCGCTGAGACACCCCCGAAACAGCGCCTGGCTGGGGATGGGGGATGAGCTTGGTCACCGTGCCCTGCTCCAGGCGGCCCAGGACATCCCTCCATCCCCTCTGCTGCAAACCAGAGGGACACAAGGGGATCACTCTGGGACAGCCACAGGGAACCGGTGCTGGGGACCCCAGCTCTGTGTGGCCAGGCCAGGGAGCTGCCCCCTGGGCACCCCACGTGGGATGGAGGTGACACAGGGGGCTCAGAGGGCAGCCCTGACCCTGTGGGGCTGGGGGGGTGAGGGGGGCCCGGCCGGGCGCCAGGGACGTGCTCAGCCGGCACAGCCCTTCCTGTGTTTACAAGGTTTCAATGGGACAACACATCCTGGGGCAAGGGACAGCGTGGCCAGGGGGCCACGGCACAGCCCTGGGGACAGCGGGGCACCCTCGGAGGGCGTGGGGGCACTGGGAGGGAGCGCCCAGGAACGTGCCCGGGACGTGTCCCACGCCGGGGCTCAAACCAGTTCCAGGGGGGTCTCCACATGACCCCAAGCCTGGGAAGCACAGCCCGGCCCCAAGCAGGGCTGGGGGGCACAGGGAGCCCAGGGTGGGGGCAGCAGGACCATCACCAGCAGCCACCTCCCCACGGTGACCCCGGGCCGCGTCACCTCCCGCACGCCTGCCGAGGGTTCCTGGCTGTTTCGGCAAACCATGATCTCATGGAGCAAATATTCCCCGTCCCGCGCCAGCGGCGACGCGGCCGAGTGGAGCCTTCCCGGCACGGGGGCGAGACACTGCTCCAGCTGCCATGGGAGCCAGGCAGGGCCACTGGCACAGCTGTGCCGGCACCACCCACCCCAGTGCCCACCCTGGGGGGAACCAACCCCACCACGAGCCCCCGGCCCGGCCACGGCGCTGGTGGCACCAAGGGCACGTGGCACACTGGTGGCATCGCTGGCAGTTCCAGTGAGAACAGGGATGGTGGGAGAGCCACAGGCATGGCTGGGCACTGGGGGGGCACCCAGGGGCTGACCCCACTAACTGGGGCCACCAGCACCCCTGGGACCCTCTGGCTGGCAGCTCACCCTCCACCCCTCAGGTATCACCACGAAAGCTGCCAGCAGTGCTCCATGGCTTCAACCAGGGATCAAGGATGGAAAAGGAGGGAAAGATGGTGGTGGCAGCCTCGTTTAGGAGCACCCTCAGAGCCCGGCTTGGCACCCACCCGGCTGCACCGGGGTGTGCCGTGCTGGCGTGTGTGGGTGCTCCATCCTGCACTGTCGGCGGGAACCGGTTCCCCGCAGTGCTGACAGCGGGGAAAGTGCCGGGCGCGGGGAGAAAAACCAGTTTGGCGTGTGGGGAGAGCAAACCCGCCCTCCTGCAGCCACCAGCAGCCGGCTGGGTGGGTGGGTGCAGCGCCACGGCATCCACGGCCCCCTCCCCACGCAAGCAGTGGCCTCACCCACGACACCCTGGAGTCTCTCTCTCTGAGCACCCACCTCGTCCCCTAAGTCAGGTATCCTGGACTGGCACCCCGAATTCCTGCTTCCCCAGCCCCGTGACCCCGGGAGCAGCCGGAGCAGCTCCCACGCTGCCAGGAGTTCATCACCGCCACGGCCGGCGCTGGCAGCACGTGAAATATGAACGCCATGAAGGAGCCGGGAGGAGGATGAATTGCAGCACTGGGGAGCTGGGCGGGGTGTGCTGGGGTTCCTCCATGCCAGCCTTAATGGAGTTTCCCTGTGGGAGGGGAATGGTGTCACCGGGCACCGCTGGAGTGGGGCAGCCGGGAGGAGTCGGCATCAGGATCTTTCCCAGTGGTCTGGGCCGGCAAGAGCAGTTGTGCGAGAGGGTTGGGGTCTGGCACAGCATTCCCTGCAAACCAGGCTCCATTCCACGCCCAGCCATCTTCCAGGATGGATCTATTCCCAACTGCACGGGGAAAGGGGGCTCCCCAGGCCCCCTGGAGCTGGGGGAGCCCCCCACACCAGCCCCGCACCATCGCTCTGCATCCCCGCCGCGTTTGGCACTGGCGCGGCCGCTGCTCTGCGGGGACCTGCAGCCGCTCAGCATTAATTAGCAGAGCTCTTTAATTCCCTGCCCTGCTCACTCACACGGGCCCGTTACCTGCTGCTGGAGCCGGGCAGCTCTGCCAAGCGGCCTCCCAGGTCGCCAGCCCCAGCTGGGACCCCCAGGGACCCTGATAGGGTCCCCAAGGTGTCACTTTGCTCCCAAGACTCTGCACCCACTGACGGCAAACCAGAGACCCCCATCCCAAAATCCCATCAGTGTGGCTCACCCTATCCCAAAATCCCATCAGTCCCGAAGCACTAAGTCCTTGGGCAAAGTGGAGCTGACCACCGGCACATTCCCAGCCCCAGCCCCAGCTCCTCTTTCCAGGAAAGAACAGCCCCACCGGTTCACCCACCATATCCTGTTTTTGTGGAAAGTTCATTGCAATCCTGCCAGCTCCCAACCCTGCTCCCTGGGAATGCCGCAGGAGATGCCCCAGGAGGGCTCTGGGCCGGGTGCCAGTGGGTGCCACGGCTGCCAGCCTGGGAAATCCTGGTATCAGCCAGGAGCTCGTGCCACGGGACAAGGGAATGCAGCAGCCTGGGGAACAAAGGCCAGGGGACAGCCCTTTCCCTGGCACATGCCAGGATGGCACAGCCCATGCCACAGGGCTCCCAGAGCTGCAGGCTCAGCACTGGGGCATATGAGGACCCACATTCCCAGTGGGGCCGTGGCTGCCACATGGCAGCACCAAGCAGTGCCAAAACCCTGCTCTCCTCACCCAAAGAGGACCCTCTGAACCCCTGGGGAGCCCCCCATGGTGTCCCCTACCTCAGAGGGGCTGAGTCCTGGGGACACGGGCACCCAGGCTCTGCACCTCCATCCCATCTCATCCTCTCACCCCATCCCCTCCCCTGCGCCTGGGAGGAAGCGATAGTTATTGCTCTTGGAGACAGCGGTGGCTTTTTTTCTTTTTTTGGTAGTTTTTTTTCCCTCCTCTATTTTATTTCCCTCAGTTTTATAAAAAGCACCTGACCGCAGGAGGCAGCTGCTGCAGCCCACGCTGGCACCCAGCTGGGCTCCGGCCCTGCAGCACCCCCAGAGACCCCCAGGGACCCCCAGCACCCTGGCCAGGAAGGGGCGGCTCCGTCCCCACATCGGGGCCTTGGGGGCACCACAGCCCCAGGGAGGAGGTGCCACTTTCACCCATCACTTCTGCCCAAGCACCACAGAGCCACGGATCAGCATGGCCACGACTGGCACTGGGGGTGCCTGGTCTCCCCTTGAGCGGGGTGTGCTGTGCCCCCCACAGCGGCTCCGGGCACCCCAGAACCCCAGCGGGAGGGATGGAGCGGAGGTGGGGATACAGCGAAAACCGAGACCCCCCCTGGGGTCTGTGCCGTGACAGCCGTGGGAAGCTGGGGGGCTGCCGTGGGAAGCGGGAGCCACCCCGAGCCACGCCGTGGGCCCCAACTCGCCCCGAGCTGGCCGGGAGCCGCGAGCAAACATCCTCCGGACGTTTGGGAAGAGCCCAATTGCCAGGGAAGGAAGGGCCGCAGGCGGGTCGTGCTCCGGGGCAATTCCTCCCACCCAGGTGCGGTGGGGCGAGCCGCAGCCCCCCGTGCCTCAGTTTCCCCTGGGCCCTGCTGAGTCACCCCCTCTCGCCAATCAGCTGGAGCAGGACGGAGTCCCCGCCCAAAAGTGGCGCCCCAAATTTAAACAAGCCACCTACAAGCTCACCGGGGGGGGGGACACCAAGGTCACCAGTGACCCCAGCTGTGGGCACCGGGGGTCCCCGGCATGCCCTGTGCCACAGCAGGGTGAAGAGCCACGCAAGCCTGGCCCGATTTGGGGCCAAATCAGCATAATTTGGAGCACGAGGGCCCCACGGGAGGCTGCGCCCGGAGGCCACGTGTCGCCCCAGGCACCCATGGGATGCACCCGGCAGCTCCCGCGCCCCGGCCCGGCTGCTGCAGCCCCTGCCCGGGGAGCGCAGCCCCTTCTCCCAGCCCCGCTGCTGGGCTGGGTTATAATTAACCTCCTCACATCCTGCGCGATGCTCTGAGTCACTGCCCCAGCAAACCAAAGGAAAAGCAGCTTTTTCAAGAGTCACCGACTTCCTCTGCCAGCGAGGCTTTGCCCCGTGCCAGCGGCAGAGCCAGCACCCCGAAACCCAACCCTGCCCCCCAAAACACGGCTGGGAACGGGGCTGCTCGGCTGGATGCACCTCCCTCGGCGGGGCGCACGTCCCTCTCTCTCCAGGTGACAGTATCCCGAAAGTCATTCTAGGGCTGTCCCAAAAGCCATTCCTGGGGTTCGGGCCCCCCAGCACGGGTGGTGTGAGCCCGGTGCTGGTGGCAAACAGACCCAGCCCGTGCCCGGCACAAGGAGCCCCTTGAACAATCCCGTGTACAGAGAGGTTTTTCCTTTGCGTCTACGCAAACGCAGCGTCCGCGAAGAGGCTCCGGAGCAGCCGGGCTTCAAAGAGCCGATTCTTGTCCTGCGCGTCCCGGGACACGGGGATTTTCCAGGCCGGTGGCCAGCCGGTTGCCTCGGTGGGTGGCACATCTGCCATCAAAGGCCGACAGTGCTCGGAACGGGCTGGTGGCAGCTTGGGGACCACAGAGCCACAGAGGCTGGGGAGGGCACTCCGCTTCCCGGGATCCAGCCGGGCATGGAGACAGGAGAGGTGCCAGCTGCCCCCGGGCA